>JBCAUA010000651.1:0-13628 GCA_038406235.1 Peronia verruculata | reverse complement strand
ATTATAGTGTAACTGTAGAAATTCTTCGTAGCTGTATAATTGTGGTGTAGATTATATGATTCAGATTCTCTTAGCAGGTAGAATCCTGATTCTAGATATAGGCAGTGGAAAGATCAGAGATAGATAAGTCTTATACTTTACCATTTTTCACAGACTATGGTCAATGTCAGTTTATCATTTTTATCTATATCCCCCGGTCGTAGAACGGGAGACCTTGCTAGTTATATGTACATAAGGCCTGATCATCCAGAATTTCACCTCTGATTCCACCCTGGTGAAAACCTACTTTCACTGTCATATTTTATATTGATATACCATACATGTACATGTTGCGTTTACTTTCATCAGACTATCATTAGGCCAAGGAATTAACTGTAAACAGTGACTAAATTTTTCTCTACATATTTTCTGGATTTTACATTATTTAAATACTGTGTTGTGGACAATGTGTGTAAATAAATGCTGTGTGCATAAATTCTTTGATTAGATCGTGGAAAATAAGTTTTAGCATTAAATTCTTCATAGTATTAAAATTCCTGTTTTAGGTTGAAAATCACTTTTTTTGTTTTTGTTTTTTTTTTAAAGAGAAATCCCTGTTTCGATCAGGATGGGGTGGTAATCCGGTAAGGACCCTTTCCTTCAGAAATATAAGAGGAGTGCACAAAAGAATATAAAATTGTGCAATGAATTTTCTAAACTTTTGTGAATAATGCAAAATGCACTAGAGCTATACTTGAATTAAAGTAAAAACTGTCCACTATGTAACTGTTCACTATATATTTGCAAAGAATGTAAGAAATGCAGATCTAATTTAATATGTAGTATTTATGTCAAATGAAACCTAGTTCACATGCGGATGTTCTACTGGTTTGTTACATAATACATAGTAATTCTAAGTAGGAACTATGGGTCATAAATTTCCCTCCTTTTGCCTAATTTTCCCTCCTTTTTGAGTTAGATATGCCTCCTTCGCTGTTGTGAGGATAGGCAGGTCTGTTGAATGCATAACTCGGTAAAACATTCACTCTCTGAATGAAAATGAATGTCCTGTTTATTGATGAGAAAGCAAATTAATCAACAGAAGTCAATTAAATGTTTTCAAATGTTTAACGTGAAAACCACTGGGTACATCATTTTGAGACACCCTATGATATCGGTATCTGTAAGCTGAATGTCGATCAGCATATGGAAATATTATTTAGTGATATTTCTTGTTTCTTCCAACAGGTGTGGACACTATCTTGTATGTTGCCAAATTGAAGGGACGACGGTCAGTACTGGAAGTAGCACCCGTACCATCAGTAAGAATTAAAACTTTTAAAACTGTTGTGATTTGATTCCTCCTGTCTAAGTGGTTGGCCCAGCTGTTCTGCCTAGTTTGATAGGCTTATGACTATGGACTCTCAGTAGTTCAGAAATGAGATGTGTTCATTCACACTTCTTTGACCCTAGTTTGGATAGTTATTTTAATTTTTTTATGTATTCATAGTAATAACATTATGACAAGATTGTCATTGCCAAGGATGTGTGATTTAAGGAAAGAAAAGTTTGTTGAGGCTTTCATCATCGTCATCATCATCACTTTTTTCACCCTGTATCAGGGTATAGGCCACGAACAACAGACTTCCATTTTTTCTTATCCTGGGCATTCTCACTGCATCTTTCCTCTGTAGCCCTCCTCTCTTCAAATCATCCTCCGTCAGTCTTCTCCAGGTTGTTCGTGGTCTACCCCTATTTCTCTGTCCCTGTCGGTTCCACTAAAGTACATGCCTGGTAGTGCCGCTGCATGGCCTCCTAAAAGTTTGTCCTATCCACCTCCATCTTCCTTGACCTATCTGTCTGTCTACTGGTTTTTGTCCTGTCCTTTCCCAGGGAACTGCATTCCACATGGTATCTGGCCATCTGATGTGCAGGATCTTCCTCAAGCAGCCATTTATAAAACTTTGTAACTTGTTGGTCCAAGTCTGAGCTAAGCTCCAAGTTTCACTTCCATGCAATGACTTAACATTAGAGTTGATGAGGCTTTCAGAGGAAGCATATTATCAGTAGTTAATTATTCTCTTTTTGGAGTGCTTAAATTAAAATAATATACCATTCGGTTGCATGAAGAGACTTGTATTGTATTGAATGATCTTCAGAACTGTTAATATAAGTGAAGATAATTTTGAAGCTCAGAGAAAGATTTTTTGTCTAAATGGACGAGGTAAAGACTACTATGATGAGAATCAATCTATTGATCATTTCAGGCTGGCATGATACATGTGGCTAAAGAACTGAACCTGGTGCTGTTACAGTACAGTGACTGTGTCGAGGTGTGGAGACTGGGGGCAGCCAATGCTCCTTTTGGTTAGTACTTTCAGTGCTAGACATTTATGTAGTGAATGGTCAGAACATAGACAACTCTTTATATGAAGGGTTTCAGGGCAAAATGAGACACATCATCCAAAATTGCCATTTAGAGAAAAATGACAATTTGTTCTTCAGTAGTTAGTAATTTATCATTAAGGACTAGAATTTTCTGAAGACTTTCAGGATGGATAAGTCGTGTTTAGTGAAAAGGAAAGTCCTTACCACATAGCACCTCCACCATTCCCAGTACCGAGGGGTATAACTCAAAATTTTCAAAAAATGGCATTTGTCGTGTTTTGCTCTGAAACCCTTCATATGATATTGCATGTAAAATATCCTTTTCATTTTGTGGGGTTTTTCACTTATAATATGCTTGTCCCATAACTATTCAAGTAGATGGGGTACCATAAAGGACACTTGTGTGGGAAACTTCCATCACTATTGATCTTTGATCTGGACATGGGTGCTAAGAAAGCTGGCTCCTGTCCACTCTCTGACACCCATTGCATCACAGCTATCAAAAAAAAGTCATCACATCCACAGACATTTTTTCAGTGAGATTTGTTCATAAATGTTCATGAGGTATTCCAACAGATTCACTCATTTCAAATTACCCACCAATAATTTCAGCTCCCCAGCAGATGGAGAATGTATGTGATTTTGATAAGCAGTCATTGTCCTTTTTTTGTGCTGTAATCATAATATATCCACATGGATATGAACATGGATTTGCTTATTTGCAGTAATGTATGGAATTAAGTCATCCATTATACTTTTCCTCTGTAGTTTGCTTGAATGTTTTATTGATGCCTTCACCCTGAGGGCTCTAGCTGAGAACTGGTCTCAGTTTTGAAAATCATAAACACAAAGCTCATCTGTTTGGTGCCATTAGTGTATCTGGACATCCGGGAACTATAAATCTACATTAACAGGTTCACATTCATAATTCAGTCTGTAACTATCAGGGTTTGAAAAAGGCCCTTGCCTATTGTCAAAATTATCACATGTAAATAATATTACTATGGGTTTTACTGAGATAAATTGTCAATAAATTGCCACATGGCCACTTGAAATAAATCTGTTGTCAGATATTTCATATCTAGAGTCACTGAGTGTCATTGGAAAAGAAAATAGGTGTACAATACTTTGTTGAAAGAATTATTGAGCTATGACTTTCTGGTACCTTCAGAGTTAAATCCTGTGGCTCCATGGTGTGTATCCTATTTTCTCAGTTAACTTTCCTTCTGACATCCGCCTCATTTTATCTGCCTGAGTGACATTTACAAGGTTACCACCCCTCATGGAAAAAGTGGGAAAGTGGAAGTACACTGGAATTTGAGATTTCATATCATGCACCAAATTAAAGAAAGTATGACAGAGAAATACCAAAATATGTGACATTTCAAGATTTCAAGCAGTTTCAGATGTAAATTCCCCCAAGTGTAACATGATCAAAGTTTTTCTTTATTGGTATTCAAAGATTGTAGTGAGCAGTGTCAGGCACTTGATAAAACTGTTCTGTGTGAGTGCGAAGAAGATGCTCATGCCACAGATTTGGAAGGGGTGTGATTTTTTTTTTTTTTTATAATCATATGGTGTGGCAAGCAAGTTCCCAACATGAAAGAGAGAAACTGTGTTTTCTGACCAGTTATGTCAAGTTATGGTCATATCCACTTGTGGCCCTCTGTGGCAGCAACATAATCTAGGCTACAGAAAAAGGCAACAGGGATGGCAGTCTTATTTTCTTATTTTAACTTCATTTGCATGAAAGTTTACATAGCTTGCCAGGTGCCAATGCAGGTATAAATCTAATGGGAGTTTTAGAAGTTCAGGACATGTAGCTTGTGGTTTCTTGTGAGATAGCTTAGACTTAGATCTTAAGAAATGATCAAATGGTAAATCCATGCTCTATCTCTGGTACCATTAATGTCATACTATAGCTCCAAAGACGGTCCAGGGATACATTCCACTACATGTAAGTAGATGTAGATTTAGATCCGAAGTCAGATTTATGACTAAGCTGGGCAGATCAGGATAGATTATATGCTATAGTTCTCTTTCACCCTTTGTTCCAGAGAAGAAATTATCAATTTATTTTGATCAACACAGTGTAATTTTCTCAATGACTCTAAGAGTTAATTATTCACAGGTTCCTTTACTATTTTTTTGGTTTGGTTTATAAAGCTGGAGCTCAGTAGAAAGCTGAAAAGAAAAGCTACTTCAGTACATGCACATGTCAAATGTTGGAGTTTTGTACTGTGTTCATGCTCAGGCAAGGGTTATGTACCAGTCTAGACTCAATCGTACGTCGATTAGACAAGACACAGTTATGTGGTGTAGCAAAGGATTGATGTGTTAATTCATCTTCTGAAAGTTATCCCTGATTTAAATGCAAAATTCCTGATCAGGATCTGTCAAGATTGGTGTCCCTGCATTGAGATAAACAGGTCTTATAGCTGCTTTCTTTTTTTCAAAGAGATCCATCATAAAGTACTGAGAAGTGGGTTTCTATGTGAAAGGAAATCATATTATTACATTGATGGGCTGTTGCACTCAGATTTAATAGAACTGATGACTACAAATAGAGAAATGAGGAGGAACTTTTAAAAATGCAACTGGCTATCAAAGTGAAAGTTTGAAGAAAAAAATGTGTTAAGACAATGATTTAGATCTAGTTGTTTTAAAAAAATAATAGCATATGAATTTTGTAGTTGAGACATTATCTTCTTTACTGACAGTATCTTTTGACTGATTATCCGTTTCAGCATTTTAATGCGGCTTCTGCAGTTTTGCTTTATATTAGAAATGTGTCAAAGAAATAGACCAGTAGCCAACAAAATAAGTAAATGTGGCAAATGTTTGTAAATTTCACCACAGCTGAGGCCAGAGGAATGTTGCCACTGATCCAGAAGAGGATCAAGTTGTTAAAGCTGCAAGCAAGAGCTGGACATGAGATTTTGTGCAGTGCCATCTCAGATCAAGCCCACATAGCATTTTCTGACTCCAAGGGAATCCGTGTCTTTCTGTTGAAACTGGTATGTCAGTTGTGATGTGACTTAGACAAAAGAGGAACATTTGAAGGGACCATTGATGTGATGCATGCAAAGAATGCTATATTTATAGTTTTCTGTTAATTTGCCATTAAATGTATTTCAAGAGTAGCTTGTCAATCTCCATAAAAAATGGATGTTAAACTCTCTTACTTCTTCATTGTTTATAAAAATTTTGTTTTTTAATTTTACTTAGAGTTCAGTGAGCTGTCGAAATCGCCAACTTGATGACCATTCAAACTTGTGACTGAGCATTGCGCCTACTTTGCACCCATCCCTCTTCACCATTCTGTGTTGTTTCGCTGTTTTGTTCTTCACATATTGTATTGCTATTTTTAGAATCAGCTTTGGCCACTCTTCAAAATGGTGTTTGAACCATGTGTTTTGGGCCAGTAGTTGCTGAGATATTTCAAAATGACAATGGAGTAAGTTTGACCGCTGACAGTTTTTATTCATGGTCAAACTGTCTTAAAATTTCCATACTAATCATTTAGCTATTTATCTAATGATGTTATAACTTACCCAAGGGAACATTTCCCCTCCCACATTTTCTACCCTTCATTGTCAACCTAGTGATACTGTGCACGCCTCGCCGGCTAGCGAATCCACCAACCGATAGACAGCACAGACAGCGTGCTACATCATCAGTAGAATAAAACTTGTCAGCTCTTTGGCTTAAAAGTGGGGCATTGCTAAAAACAACCGAGCAGCGCGAAAATGGAAAGGGAATACCCTGTTGTTGATGTTGTTGGGAAATTAACTGGTTCAAACGTGTACAGAGTTGTTTGATACTGCAAAAATTTACTTTTATAGGGGAAGAATGCTTGCATAGTAAATTCAGTCAGCCAGATGCTCTTATCGGAGAATAACTGTAATAATGTTTAGGCCCAAATATCGACTAATGAGGATTCAACCCATGTATTTGACATTAATATTATTAGGAAGCTACTGTCTAACACTCGTGGATATCGCACTTGATGAACCTACGTTCGCACTCTAGACACCTCTTTCTCTCACTGACTGGACTCTGTATTTATACACACATCAGCCATTGAGAAGCTTCCTTCTAGTGCTTTCTCGGCACGACTGGTGTGTCACATGCTATAGCAAACATGCATGTAAGCAAACAGGCTTCAACTGCCCAGCTACAAAAGACAAGACATAAACTGGAATGTACTCGATCTCTCCTGACCCCGCGCTGTAAATAGCTACATGAATAAGCATATTACCTCTCGTGTGCGCACTGCACAACATGATTCGTTACAGTTACGATACCAGTCTTTTGTTATGGAGTTACCCATGGTTTTTCTTTTTTTTTTTTTGCAAGTAAATAAACAGGAATCAACTATATCATATGGCATGTGTTGTAACAATGTGAAAGCAAAAATTTTTGTTCCCGAAACTACATTAATGATGAAAAAAATAACAATTTTGTAAATTACACCTTGAATATCTGTGTCCACAATGATTTTTATAGTTAGATTTATTGTGTGTAAAAGGACAAACAACTTGATATATAATTCATTGAAATGGACCTATTCCTTCAAAAGATTTGGTTTATTTTTGAAAGTGATCTCAGAGTTCCTATAGTAAAAAAATTGGCAAATTCCGCCCCAAAATGACGTACAAATTTCTCCATAACTTTTGAACCAACTGAGGTATTTGAAAAATTTAAAAAGCAGAACAATCAGGAGAGTGAAGGCGAACAATCAGGAGAGTGAAGGCTTTCCTTTGAGCATATTTTCAATGCAATAACCTATTTTACTGCTTCTATGTAATTGTAATTTAGATTAATTTTTTATGCTGAGGTTATTTTGTATGATGACTTTAGTTTGTCCAGAGGAGAACACAGCCTCCAAAATCATAACACATTTCATTTCAGTTTTCTTCTTTTTCCTTTAAAATTGAAATGTAACACCAGCAACACTTAGGTGGAACCTGAGCTTTTTGTGATTTTATTGTAGGTGTGTCTTAGTTTTTCATGGTGACTAACTAATCTATCTATTTCACATGATTTTATTTTGATAAGGAGAATGAAACTACCAGCTCACCAGTTGTGTCACTGGAACAACGGAAGGCCAGCTTTGCACACCCTGCCTATCTCATGACCTTCATCCCAACAGGCAACCAGTTGGTTACGGTGCTGACCACAGGGGTCATCCAGGTGATGGACACAGAAACTCGACATCTGACTGTTACCATGAAAAATGTGTCACGTAAGTGGTAGTGCAGATCCTTGGGAGTGAGGAATGAATTTGATATTTTGACTTATATTTCAAATGAGCATAATCAAAGGTGAGACATGGAAAATTAACTTGTTATCGTTATTTATAGTTAATTTTTATATTATTTATTATCAAATATCAATTTTTATGTTTGTTTCTGTTAAAGTTTCTTGGTTGTCTAGGATGTGAGGTGTCAAAGGAAATGTATTTGTCTTAAATTTTATCCTTATCTTTGTCAAGAGAACCAAGTCATAGAATGAAATTAAAAGCCACAGTCATGCAGCTGGGAGCCAGAAAGAAATGTGGAAGTAAAATTTATGCATTTGTTCTCACAGGATGCTTAGTTTTAATACTCTGCATTGTGTTGTTACATTCTGATGTGGTGATTTGTCCTACAGCCTCACCTATCCATCACCTGGCAGCCAGTCCCAGTGGTCAGCTTGTAGCCACAGCAACACTGGACCATGGAGTCCATTTGTACAGCCTAGACTCAGGGCAGGTAACTCATGGCTTCCCATCTTATCTTGATATCACATGGCTGTATTTTGCCTGGTTAGAAATTAATTTAGATAGTGGTATTGTTGGCAGCATGGTAAAATCGACCAAATTTATTTCTAAGGCAAATTTAATTAAAACCATAACATTTTAGAAACATCTCTTCAGGCCATATATACAGGGGTCTATCACTTCAGCCCAATTTAGATCAAATTGGTACACAATATTGCTGTTTATTGCTGTCCTATAAAATTTGGCTTCTTGGTTCATGTCACGTTATCCACACAAAATGATTGTGATGTCAGACTTTTCTTGCATAGTCATATTGGTGTCAGCAGAAAAGGAGATGAACATGTTTTGCTGTTGTAGAAAAATTGTCATGATTCTTCTGTGACAGTACATCTCATGACCTCAGGATTTAAAAAATTCAATTTTCTAGGTGAAGTTTTCTTTGACATCTAATTCATTTGCTATTGATTTGACATATGCCTGTACATCAAATTGAAGGTAGGGCCTGGGTGGATAGAGGAAAGAATGTAATGACTGGCAGTCTTTAAATGGCTGCCAGAGAGTTCAGTGAGTAGAGGACTTAATACTGAGGTAAAAAAGGAATGTTTTTGATCGATCAGTCCGTTACTCTAGCAGACACAGAGTCACATCTAGAGCAGGCTGTGCAAAACAAAGTAGAAAAAAAAAAACAAACCCACTTCTGTGCTTGAAATGTACATCATGAAAAATAGAAAAATGAAAAAAAAAATGGTATGAGGAAATTATATTCATCTTATAATAATATAATCAGGGATGTCAAGCATGACATTTAGTTGGAATTCCGACTTTTTGGCCGTCGCAGACCCTCCTACTTTTTGCTGATCAACTGCCGACTTTTACTGAATCCACATGACAATCGCAGTTGTATAATAATTTATGGTATATATTTAGCACGATGACAGTGAAACCAGAACTATGAGTTATCCTCATACTGTTACTCAGCAGCTGTTTGAAGCTGAAGATCGAGATCAAAGTTCTCAGCGCTTAATTCCTCACACATGACAACATGCAGTCGAGTGGTCGTCTAAGTGGCGTTGATAGAAAATCATCAGCACATCATAATACATTGTCCATGATCCTAGAGAGACTAGTGAAAGACAGGAGCTGTTTCACGATTTAGATCTAGAGATTCTAGAATCTAGGTAATAGATCTAATCTAATTACTTTTGATTTTTTTTTTTTTTTATGATGACAGCACTGCCTGTGGGATCTTTTTAGTTCTTGGAATTTTTGCTAGGTCTGGGGTTCCCAGAGGAAATTTTCCGACTTTTCTGTGAAAACAGTTTGACGTCGCTGTGTAATGTTTTATCTTATTTGTGTATTTGTGTGTGTGTGTGTGTGTGTGTTTTTATTGTACATACTAGAGCGGAAGTAGTGCTTGTAAGGCTGGTCAAAAGCAATCCTCATAGATCAGAAGTTAATGACTTTTTAAAACAGCTCTTGAAAGGGGTGGGGAACTAGCACTGATACTATTGCAGGTTCCCTTGCAACATTTTCTCATATAAAACTTCCTCTACACTGTCAGTTTTAAGTCATTGGAAGCTGGTCCCCTTCATAATGGATATCAACCAATCTGGGACTTGGTACTTGAGAATGTGTGTGATATACTGATCTGCCTACTATGTTATTTATTTGTATGTATGTGATATCAATTGTGCTGTCAACCCCTGTTGTATTCCCAGCACATATGTTCCTGTCCAGTTCAAGATTCTCTGGTCAGTGCTATTGCCTTCTCCCCTCATCACTCAGTGCTGCTCATAGCCTACAGTAACCATCTGGTAAGTACTGGTACTCACACAGGCTGGCAGGCAGTCAGTACAGTGTTAGTGTCTATGTCAGCTGTAAAATCCCATACTTTAGGAATGTCATTTTCTTGGAGTGGTGTCAGCTCATTAAGGGGAGGGGGCAGGTCCTGGAATTTTCATTTTTGAAACCCCTGAGGGGAGATGATTTTAACTATTACTAGTGTAATTGGCATGGTCAAATTAGAAGAAAACGATTGGAAAAATTCAAAATCGCTATTGGTTGCCATGGCCGCCACCTTGGATTTTACTACTCGATATTACATAACTTTACTATAAATAGGCTTCTACATTTTTCAACCAATTTCCTTGAAACTTTTCATACATATTTTTCAGTACAATATTTTAAAATCGATATATAAAAAATTCAAGGATTTTGCTAAAATTTGACCCTAAAATCTCAAATTTCTCAAAAATTTATAAAGTTATCAAAACTCTCCTCTGATCATTTTTTTGTACTGTTTTGTTCTGTTCATATCAAATTTCATGGCAGTCAGTCCATAAATAAAAAAGTAGATAGCATATTTCTGGTGAAAAAACGCATTTTGAGAAAAATGCATTTAAAGTTCTTTTCGCTGAAAAAAACAGCCCTAAAGAGCTTCTGATCAAACTTACAATCCCAAAACATGCTTGTTTCATCTACTAGACCTTTTCCCATGATTTCTATGCCTTCTTTTGCCTTCTCCTGTGCCATTTTTCCTCCATTTTGGCTTCCCTGCCCCCATTTTTATATTCAGCAGAGACCAAACTTTTAGAAGAAAACAAAAACCCAAAATTGAGTATTTTGAGCAAAAACCAAAATTTCAGGACCCCCCCCCCCCCCCCCCCCATCAGTTTATGTAGGTGTAGAAATCTTTTGTCACTGTGATTGTTTATTGCCTTATATAGCAATGCCTGGTGTAGTATTAACACAGAGAATACATAGCATTTATATAGCACTTATTGCTGTTTATTACTAGAATAGATTTTAAACAATATACAATCTATTACTGTCATGCCAGGCCCAAGAGAGACACACGTATACTCACCTTGCTCTTAAGTGCTCAAATCCTTATCAGTCAGTCTATCAGTGGCATTCTGTGAAAGCAGAAAGTGTATGCATGCTTGAATTATGTAATGAAATAGCTATCTGCACTGGTAAGTCTATTAATTACTCTTCAGGCCTGAGATTTAACGTTCGCCAACTTGCCAATGGCCCCTAAAAATAGTGTCTGGCGAACTCAATTTACGGCACCACTCGCCCGGCTGGCGACTTGAAAATTACCGCCAGTGGTAGAGATTTCTGCAGTTGTATTTTTAATTCTAAGTAAAAAGAATCTTGGCTCTGGTTTAGAGCATGTCTGGAGCTATTATTATCTATCTCAAGCGGACGATGCGAGTGTCGCAACGCCACCCGGCCTCCTCCACAACCGAACCACACAACACTCGCTAAACACTAAGCACCTTATTTCATTTTGTTAAAAGTTTCATTCAGTTTTATAGGTAACTTTTTGAGTTAGGGAAGGTAAAAGGTCGTGACCCTGCAAACTACGAGGGATGGGATTACTGTTATGATATACCTGGGCGGTATATAAAAAAAAACCAGAGAATAAAGTTGTTTACTAAAAATAATCAGCAGAAACAGTGTTATTGAAAGTATTGTTTATAAACAATAGTAAGACAATTTTCTGGCCCGGCTGGCTCCTTAGCCTGGCTTGCTAAATCTCAGGCCTGTATTTGAACAGAAGGAACTTTTCTGTTTAGTATGAGCACTGGATTTGATTTGGTATTTGTTAGACTTTCAGCCGCCTGAGGGTGGTTATCTTGGGGCACGAAATTCGATTTGGACACAAGGAAGTGTCAACCCCAAATTCACATACTGGTATATGCAACATGCTCATGAGAATGCCATTTGTTGAGTAATATAGTCTAGTTGTTTGAAGCCAAATGTTTAGCAAAATTACAAATACATTTATTTGGCAGCTCTTTGGGATATAAATTATCAAACTTTAAGGTGGTGAATACTTTTTTGATTTAAAGAATTTTGAATGGAATAAACAAAATATGCTGTTGATTTTGGTCAGGATTGCATTATATGTTTAACAGATGAGAATGAAGTTTATTGGTAGACTAATGATTGTTAAATTTCATGCTGTATGTGCTTTGTGCATATTTACTTTGGCATGTTTTGGTCACTGATTTTTTACCAAAGTCCATTTGTTTTGATTTGCTTATACAAGAAGGACTTTACCATGAACATAATGCATTTTCTTTGTAGATTGTGTTATTATAGGCCTAATTTCATTTAATGACTGTTTTTCTATCTGAATCTGTTTCCAGCTATATGAATTTGACCTGGACAAGAAAGAGTACACAAACTGGTCAAGAGAGACCAGTGGCCACATTCCCAAGCACTGGCTGAAACCTCTCAGATCTATCAACCACATCACCTTCAGCCCAGATCTGCCTGACCACATTGTCTTCCATACAGACTCAGCTCTGTGTGTGCTGGATAAAAGCAAGGTGAGCACATGCCAGAATTTGAAAGCTTTGCTGTTTCAGAATTATGGAATTCATGAAATTCTGATTTTTTTTTTCAGCAGTTATCCTTAGATTGAGGCACAGCATTAGAGCAGCAGCATTATTCTCAGTAGGGTTCATATGATCCTAAGAAGTCTTTGAAAGTACTAAAATTTTGATAATAAAATTCAAGGCCTTGAAAAATCTTTGTAATTCCAAATTGTTGCTAAAGTCCTTGAAAAGTCTTTGTATTTTGCATAGGCGATCAATTTCATTGACGATAGTTTATCAGAACTGGACATTTTTTAATTCTTTTCACTTTTTCTGCCATTTGAATGCCTGCGATAACTGACCCTTGTTCTGCAGTATCCGTAGGCTTGGTTCCTCTCACATGCTCAAATACTGATAATTTTTGTTGATTCACAATAACATACCAATAAATAAGTATATAAACAAAATAGGTAGTATTGCATCGCAAATAACAGTTTTGCTTAAGTATTCAGCTATATCTATCTGTGAGAAAGTAATTTTACAATGTCAGGACAAAGCCATTTTTCACAATATGTAACCAACATAGCTGGAAGGCTCAAAATACAGATGTCTCTTCATCTAGCCTATTATTGTTATTCACTTTTACATGTATATAATTGTGTGGATAGTGAGCTTCAACATAAGCACAAATCCAATGTGTGATCTGCATCACTATCAATTCTTCATATATATATTATATACATACGTGTAATATATCAACCTATTTGTAAATTTTCTTAACATAAGAAGCTCTATGTGGAAATATGAGAACAATCAGTGGTACGGTTGCAGGGTTGCCAACCCGATCATGGTCGAATCAAGGATTTCTCTTGAGAAAAAAAAAAAAAAAAACCAGGGATTTTTGACCTAAAACTGGGATTTTTCATGCTAAGAAGAATCCAATGCTAAAACTTGTTTTGCAATATCCAATCAAAGAATTTATGCACACAGCAGTTATTTACACATTATTGTCAAATGCATAATATTTTAACTCATTCTATCCTAGGCCTGCCGCTAGCTACAGCCTCTTGGTCCTAGAGCTGCCGCGAAGCATACACACAAAATTCGTTGATCACATATGGGCGTGAAATAAACCCTCATTTGGCTACTACTGACACATAATAACACGA
>JBCAUA010000640.1:0-13629 GCA_038406235.1 Peronia verruculata | reverse complement strand
CCTCTCTCAGTTCTATATGGTTCGTCTTCCCCTCATTTCTATTCTTCTTACTCTCTTTTTTTTTTTTTTTACTTTAGTCTCCCAGCTGAATCTCCTTCTCTTCTTCTCTTTCTCTTACTCACACACTCTCTCCCTCTGATTATTCCCCCTTCCCCCTGTCATTCTGTTGTCATCTTCACTCTCCTTGTCTCTACTTCTCCTCTCTCCCATCCTACTAACCACTGTCTTTCCTTTCTCCTCCGTATCCCATTCTCTCCTTCATTCGTTTTCCTTCCCTTACTTTCCTCCTTCTCCTCCTCCTCTCTCTCTACTTACCTCTTTTTCCTTTTCCTCTACTCTGTCCTTCTTTCTATTGTTTTCTTTTCCTTCGTCTTTCCCTCCCTCCTTCTGCTTTCATTTCCCTAACAGTAATTATAACTCGCTCCAATCTCCGCTACCGGCGCACACAGTGCGTCTGCTCATGGAGAAAACAGGCCGGGATCGACTCGCGGGTTCTGCATCGGGGGATGGAAGGACACGAAGAACGAAAACCTTCATTTTTTCAGTGACTCAACGGTCCCCTGGCTTCCTGTGGGTAGGGAAGCCCGACATCTAGCTTTCTCGAATAAGGACGAATATATTTCGGAGGTTCCGTGTGTAAGTTATGTACGTTAAAAAAACCCTTAGCGGTTCAAAATTGATGCAAGAGTAGGCTAATTGCCGCTGGCCGGACTAAAATTCAAAATTCCAAATTTCTACCTACAATATTTCTCAGCAAAAAATTGGCAACTTCTAAAATCTAATATAATCATACTTTCTTAGAATTGAAAGGCTTAAACAAAAACAAACAAACAAACAAACAAAAAAACTCCTGTACCCTCCCTCCTTCCTTCCATCGCCTCTCTTTCTTCTTTCTGTCCTTATTTTCCGTTCTTCCTTTTCCTCTTTCCCCTCCTCTCTTTTCAATGACCTTAATCCGCCCCCATCCCACAAAGATCATTATTGGTCTTACGATAAAACACTGTCTATGCGATCGATAAAAATCTCGATGACTGTAGGAAATTGGTCAAGGTCTGAGACGAGTAAATCAGAACGCTCTGCGAAGAAAAGTAGAGTGACTTTACTCCTTATAAAGACAAATCGTTACGTTCGTCCATATCGCTACTCTTTCCGGGGGAAAAAAAAGAGCTTTTGAACAAGCAGTTGAAAGAGAAGAAAGAAAAAAAACTTGACTTCTTGGCATTCGAAAGACTAGTCACCAAAACCGTTGATGAAATTATAACAGTACCATTTATATAATAATTATTTTGGGAACTTTTCAAGCAAACGACACACACACAGAGAAAAAAAAAGTGTTTTCTCCTCTTTATTCTGTTCTGTTCATGTAAATAACGTTTATTTCACTGTGCCCTGAAGAGGCTCAAGATTTACATGATAAAATCAGGACCATCCATGCACGTTAAATTAATCGCTCTTTATGTTCCACTTCGAAGATGCATGTTTTACTGTATAGAGAATGGGACATTTCAAGGGGGTATGTAGGAGGTTTGACAGAGATCAAAAGGACGCACTGCCACCGCACCGTACCGCACTGCCACTGCACCACCATCTCACAGCATCGTCACCGCACCACCACCGCACCACCACCGCACCGTAGGTGGCTCCTTCCGACTTTGACCGCTCAAAAGGTGGCTCTTTACTACTATGACCTACACTGCTTGTTCAACGCATCTTATGTCTAGTAAAAGGAAATATTAGGGCTGGGCACTACGATCTGTTATTGTAACCTGCCATTTAACGCCCAGTTGTACTAGGGGAGATAGGGGAGATAGTTTATGGAAGCGTTTAGAAATGGGCGTTTTGTCAGAGTAAATTAGATATATGATCACAAGAGCTAGTGAGCTGAAATGTCTGACAGAAACAAAGAAAGAGGAGTCAGAAAGAGAGATAGAGGAAGGAGGGGGGCAGAGAAATGAAACAGTAACAACTGAGAGGTTGGCAAGGAGCTATTTTGACCGTCAGCGAAATTATGTCCCTTTGCCCGGTACAATGTATATCACATGTATTGTATCGAAGGAAAATATCACTTTTTCGCCTGTTATGTGAAATGTAATTAACAGAATTTTTTTTTTTTAAATCACCGTTTATGGTGAATATGTTTGTTTCCTATAGTGATAATTTTTTCGTATTTTTTTTTTTTCAAATAACAAGAGAAAAGGTGATTTCTTCCTTTTTTGCAATGCTTGTCCAATACCTCTAGTACTTGGCAAAGGGAAGTAACCTAGCTGGCTGAAAGAAATGGCTACTTTAAGATGATCGCGGTGATTTTGATCACCTCAGGCGACAAAATACTACTGTAATGATGTACTGGATGGGAAAGTCGAGGGAAAACATGCCAGAGGAAAACAGCGGAGACTGTGGGTGGATGACATCAAGCAGAGACTGGACATATCTATCTTTGGAGGAATCCACCATCAAAAGAGTCAGGGGTAGAGACAGATGGCGAGTCATTTTAAGTCGACCTCAAAAAAGATAACACAGGATGATGATGAGGACGTTCTGACGGTGCTGACGTCAAAGTGTTGCCAAAAGAATGGACTCAGAACTAAGCCCGTTTTCCATACCTACGCTTCCTTACTACTACAAATTTTAAAATGGCCAGTAAAACTCCTCAAACACAGTCAATAGTCATGTCTGCTCTAAATATTTTTTGCAGTTCCCGAAACATACAAGATATATTCTCTCTCTCTTTTTCTCTCTCTCTCTCTCTCTCTCTCTCACTCTCTCTCTCTCTCTCTCTCGCTCTCTCTCTAATGAACAATGAATGAGTGAACAATGGAAAATTATGTTAAGAAGAAATAAAATGGACAGAGAAAAAAAATGAGCCCGAGAGGACAGTAACAAAATATGGCGGCCACCAGCTGCACGCGACAGAGCGCATTTATTGCTAGAGCAGATGTTTTTTCGCCAAAATGTTTGCAGGCACGTGGGATGGTAATTGACTCTGTCTGTTCGTGAGTGTGTTGACCACTGTGTACCGAGGACTGTAACTGTACGATGCTCCGTGATCAATGGCTAGCGTAAAGTAGATTCGTACAGAATAGGATTGTTTATTGTTGTTTTTCTCGACCAGAAACATTATTTTCCTTTCCACGTAGTGGAGTTTTTGTTTGTGACAATTGCCACTCTATTATCTGACGTGAAAAAGAAAATCAACTTTTTAAGCACAGAGGGGCAAGAACATAACCTTTTGAAGAAATAAGGATTTTTCCATAATATGTCATTATTCATTGTCCCAATCTAGATGAGCGGTATGTCGATTTCTCACCAGACTGTTGTGACTGTTACTTAAAAGTTTAATTTATAAACTTTTATGTGATAAAAATTCTGAGCTTGCTTGAATATGGTCAAGCGAACTGAAAAGACGGGGAATGGCTGCTCAGCACAAAAGAATCGTCAAAAATGAACGGCTTAGCACATAAATTTAGATTCACCACACAAAATACTGATACACATACCACCTGCTCATAAGAAAAATAAATATTTTTGTTGTTGTTGTTGTTGTTTGTTGTTTTATTTGTTTGTTTGTCTGTTTGTTTGTTTTGTTTTCTTTTATGTTTTTGTTTTGTTTTTGTTTTAAAGATGAATGTTCTTCCGACTTTTGCAAAATAAAACCATCCCTTTCAGGCCATCTCCATAGCATTCACCACCGGGACGCCTAGCATTCAATCCATGATTCCTTCTTTTGATTCAATTACAAAATGCTTTGGGACTAAATTTTACGGAACTGAACGAGTTTTGTAGAGTATATTAGCAATAGGGCTTTATTAATGTGGCAATATGCCTTTTTATCCATAAATTTACAAGATGAAAAATTTATTTAAAAACTATTAATACAAGAAACGTAGGTAATACCAGCTTCAATCGGCATCTTAGTATCACCCGAGTTGTGTGTGTTGTTACATACATTTTGAACAAGTCAGAATACGGACACACAAACGGACTCTCAGTGCTGAAAGAACGTTGTACTAATATTCAGTACGGCCTCAGACTTGCCACTGCGATAGATATTAATTTGTGTGTTTGTGTGAGGTGATTCCACTTGGAGAAAACAGAGAAGAATACAGTTAATGAACTCAACTAGGACATGTTATCGTGTTTTGAGAAGCCATGAAATCGACATCATGCCTTTTTTTTTTTTTTCAGAAGTGTTTGGAAATAGACAATAAACAGACAAACGAACAGACAAACAGACAAGCAGGCAAACAGACCGACAGACGGGCCGACAGATAAACAGACAGATAGACAATGATAAAGACAGACAGACAGAGCTAACAATTATTAGAGAAGAATGTACATAGCAATGACCTGATCACAGAATTATTATTTCGTATTCTCAGCGATATTGTGGTCTGGCTTTTCCCTCATTCCAGCCCCACGGCCATGCAGTTTATGACAAAATTGTTCTCGGACTCTGCAATAGAGAAAATCACAATTATGAAAAAGAACTTACAGAAGAACAGGAGAGGAGAGTTTTTATTAAAATTTTAGTTCTTTAGCCACGTTCACAGAAGTTCTGTTTAGTGAGGAGTTCGTGCTTAATCATTCTACAGATCCACATGGATCCATCAAAGGCTAATTTTCTGACTGCATACAAGCTGGTAATGACGAAGAATGATATCACTGGTGTAATTCGACAGTATGTGCCATTTCTTCAAGTAATATCTTTCAGCACCTTTTCTCTCTCTCTCTCTCTCTCTCTCTCTCTTGAACTTCAGCTCTCTCTCTCTCTCTGTCTGTCTTCTTCTTCTCTCTCTCTGTCTCTGTCTCTTTTATTCTTTCTTCCTGCCTTTTTCATACTCCAGCTCCGCCCCCCCCCCCGGCCTCTCTCCCTCTGTCTCCTATGTCTCCTATCCAGAGCACCACAGCGAAGCTATTAATTATTGCCGCCACATACAACAATAAGCCTTTATGGGACACATCCTTTTGATCTCAACCTTTCTCTCTTTCTCTCCCATTTTTTCTCTTTCACACACTTCTTTCTTCCTTTACTCTTTCTCTCCTATCAGTGGCACACAGTAATGCTATAAATCTGTGCACAAGGAGAGGAAAATAAACAAGCTGTTTTTCCCGGGTGCCTTACCAAACTCACACCCACCACATGGTGCTGTGTTCACTGACCTAACTAGTTCCAGGGGTAAATTACCGGCGATGACATCAGGTTGTAGGTATGTTTTGAAGTGTGCTCATTTCCAGAACGTGTGAACTAATTTATTCTCCTAGTTCAGAGGTAGGGTTTTGAGTGTTGACTAACATGCTGTGCATAAATAGTTAGCAACTCAGTCCCAACGAATGCTTGCAGTAACAGCACAACAGACCAACAACGTTATCAATCATTCCACTCTCCGCTCTGTCAGAGGATCTTCCAGGCACATGTTGGCCTATTCAGGCATCCTAACACCAAGAGAAATCAACTCTAGGATGGCTAGATGGTCCTCAATGTTTCGGACGAAAATGAACATCAACAATAATGGCTTGATCAGGCATCTTAACACCAAGAAAAACCAACCCCAATTCCAAGATGACTTGATGGTTCTTATTGTTTCCTACGGACGAACAGCAACAATAACAACAACAGCAATACCAACAAGAACATAGAACAACAAAGCCCCCTCCTCCCCCACCCCTCCCCACCCCACTTTCCCGTCCTTACTTTTTTAGTTTTCAATTGATCTGCCTCTTGTTTCTCTGGTAGGTGACTGGTTCAAATTTAGAAGAAAGACATTATCCGGACAGTTAGGTTCAATTTACTGGATGAAAGAAAAATAATGTTAACAAAACAAACAAATCAACACAGCAAGCACCGTCTGAACACCCATGCACTATGCAGGTGTGCAGTGACCGGTTTAGCAAGATATCGAAATGATGGTCACCCATCCACACATCTGTAGAAAGATTTTGAGGAGGTCGAAAGGCGTAACCGAACTGTAAATCGTTTAGATATTAAAAGATCACGTATTTGGTCCTATATAAGTATTTAATAACTGAGGGAGTTGGGTGGTCAAGAGGGTAGTTCTGGTATGGGAGGTCAGGATCAGTATGATATTAACTCACCCAGATATACCAGAGAGACTTTGTGGACCAGATTCAGTTATCTGAGTTCACAGTCAGAGCACCAGTTTATGTAAGCACCAGCAGAAGAAGAGACATAGCCAGCAAATAGTGATTTCTCCAAGACAATACTAGGATCCCTGTAATCATCTTTAGAAATCACTGGACTCCATCAGCATTCTGAAGAGAAGGAGAAGAAGAATTGGAAGATAATAAGCACAAAAACATAATATATAAAGAAACAAAGTAAGAAATAAAGGAAGCAATCCCATTTCTCAGAAAAAAAAAACTAAAAACATACAGCAAAAACATACTGAATGTTGGCGCTGTCACAGTGTAATCAGACAGATATTTGCATCTTATGTGATATTCATCGAACTGCCAGTTTGTGTTATCTCCTATATGCTCATATAAACGCAGCCCTGCTTAAGAAAATTGCATGTGTTTATCATATATGTCATGGAGGGAGAGAAAGACAAGAGAGAGAGAGAGAGAGAGATAGAGAGAGAGAGAGAGAGAGAGATTTGGGCGCAAGAGAAGAGGCCGGCAGCTGTCACAATATTCCTATTCCAATGGACAGTCAGCTTGCATTTTGATTGGCTGTTTATCTTCTATCCCTGCTTCTGAAAGATGGACTAGCCCAGACCAGAGGATTACAGACGCCATGCACTTTCGCTGCATTGGATCTCAATCTGCCAGTGTTCGCGTAGTGTGAGTGAACTCTCTGATTGTTTAACATTACGAGCTGTCGAGTGACAGAGGTCTTCGACTGCATTGTAGAGCACAGTCTATTGAGAATAAACAAGACAATCTGGCACACTATTGTTCGGCATTTGCTGTGATGACAGCAATATGAAAAAAGATGGACCACCTTACCATATTATTATATCTTTATTCATACAGTCAAACCCCGCGGGGGCCCGGGATCTATAAGTAGGCTCTCTGCTCCCACTTGCAGGTGGTGTAAGTCCGCCATCTGTGAGGTGTCTCCCATGGAGTGCCACCCTCGACATTCCATGGGAGACATCATCTCTCTGGTGGATATCTCTCTCTCTCTCTCTCTTCTCTCTCTCCCTGCTCCTGTCTTCTGTCCCGCTTTCTTTTCTCTCTTCTTCTTGACATATGAACACATTTAATGTGTTTGACACAATATAGCCGTAATTGTGCTAATGTGCCGTTAAACCCCAACACAACAACATCATACAGTCAAAATCATGCACCAATTTTAATCTTTCAATTTAGCTATCTATCTTCTTATTTGCTTTCTTCTTTTTTTTTTTTTTTATTTTAAGAGGTCTTTTGTTAATTATTTGTTGTTTAACTTTTTTCCACTATAATGTTTTTTTTTTTTTTTTAGACAGTTGTCTTATAAAACGTTTCTCAATGAAATAATCCTTCGGGATATTATTATATTAGAATGTGTTCTATCTGAGATTTAAACACCGATGCTCAGAAAAGTTATACTCAGACTAAGGAACATTATATTGGTGATAAGTTGGTGCACGATCTTAACGATTTCGTTTTGTGGGCATCATTTGCCTTTATCCGTGTTAGCATTATATGACATCTTGATTTCGAATCAAGTATGCCAGAGCGTAATAGGTGTCCAAACAAAGGCGTTTGTCTTTGAGGATACTTGGTCTTGCGTGAGTCAACAGTTGAATTTGCTTGTCTTCGTTATCGAAATAGATCTGGAATATGGTAATAATGATGACACGCCTTTATGTACTAGAAAATTGTCTACACGACAGGTTGGTGCAGATACGCATTCCTAAAGCTCTGATTCTTCTGCCTTCGGAGTTGGGATCAAAAGCTCCCGATTCAAACTCTGATTGGTCCTGGCATTGTGTTTCTAGAAAAGACAATCCACATGCACTTTCTGACTCTATCCAGGTTAGAAGTGAGTACACTTCTATATATCAGTGAATGTCATGTAAGACTGATAAGGATGTTTAGGCCTCAACACGCAGCTGCCTCGCATCCTTCCTAAAAGCTGAGGATGTCTACTAGTGTCTCCTTTGGATCTGGATGGCAAAAATAAATAGTAGGCGTTTCAATCCTATACTCATTAGATACTTACATGAAGACTTTTAGCAATACGATCGTCTTTCATTTCTAGCGGACAGCTCAGAAAATCATAAAGAACAAAACAGAGAAAAAAAAAGCAACTGTACAAACAGATTGAAATGAACCATAAAACAAAGAGCCAGCCAGGCAAGGTGCAATGCCAATGCGGAAACACGAAGCAATCACAAAGGTTTTAATGAACTTTTGATTTATGGTCCAGCGTTCTGTGTGATTCATTAGGCTGGGTGCCAATAATTATATAGGACATGCTTGTGTCCTGGGCTGGGTGGAGGGGAGGGGGGGAGGATATATGGTGAGCATAGTTCTGAAGAATGAACAGAGCTGGTGTAAGAGTTGAATTATGAAAACTGAAATATTAATCTCCCATTCTTCGATGACAAACGGTGACTCATTGTTAAGTAAGACCACCAGGAGTCAACATAAGTCTCAGCTTATCTGAAGAGTAAGATAGCTACTGAAAGCAGACTTTCAACATTGGGGAACATTCAATAATGTTGTTTAAAGTATTTCAATCTTCTTTTATTGAAAATTAAACTTATTTACTGGATAAAGGTTATCATTTTGTGACGAAAATGTCTCCAGCCTTAACTCTGTATTGTAATGTGAACATAAGAAAATAGAGGGAAAGGAATCGATAGACAAGAATGAAGAGTGAGGACCGGAGAATGAGGAAGGGGTGAGATGGAATAATAAGCTGTAGCAAAAGCGCATTACATATTCGAGTGCTGTCATCTGCCAGGTGGCTGTTGAGTTAGGCTACGTCTCCTAAGGTACAAAGCGACGTTGCGTCGGTCCAAAATCAAAGAAGCAAGATTTGTTTGGGGCTATCTCTTTAACTTATGTGCGACGCAAGGAGGCTTAACGTTGCTCCACGCATAAGGAGATGGCTTCACGCATAAGGAGATGGCTTCATACAAATCTTACTTGTTTGACTTTGGAGCGCCGGTTTTGTTGTTGTTGTTGTTGTTGTTGTTGTTATTTTTTTTTAGCCATGCAACGTTGCGTCTCGTATAAGGAGACGTACACTATGTCATTCCATGACATACCAGCCTTATAACCAGTCACAATCAGTAGACAAAGAAAATGGCGGATATTGGTATACCAGCACTGTGGCCTGTGAGATAGATATCATAATACAATTTGAGAATTAGGAAAGCAAAGAAAGTCTGTTTGCTCTCCAGAACATTATGACATCTATGGGCTCTCTTTTCTGGCAAGGAAACCTGGGGCAAATGCAAGATTTAGTTCCAGTTCCTGCTCAACTTTCCAGACCTTGCATTTCCGGAGGACCTTCTCGTGAGACACATTGTTTACAGGAAACCACAAACTGTAATTTCTATGTGTATCTTAAGTGGGAGTGGGGAGGGGGGGGGGGGGTACTACAGGAGAGACAAAATAAGACAGTGACAAGGTGGGTCCTTTTCTTACTCTCCGACCAACTCAACAGAGGTGACTCTATAGGAACATTGAACGATCATTTGGCATTTCTGAATCTCAATTTTTTTTAGTTTTATGTTTTGTTTTTTTGTTTTTTTCTTTGTAAAAGTGAGCTCTCAACAATAATATATCTGACCAAACCTTTGAGGGCAGTTTTATTTTTCTGCTTGACAATCTTTCGGTTCTTAATTGTCACTGTGTGGTTTTGTCATTGTTTGTTGTTGGTTTTAAGTACTAGCCTCCCCCCCCCCTTTTTTTTGTGCTCATTTCTCCCCTCAGGTAACTGAAGACTTTCCTTAGGAACGTTAATGGTTTATCTCTCACCTGATGAGGATACGTCGCCAGCGTCAACGGCCATACTGTAAGACATAGTGAAAGATATGACGGATAAAGTGATACGATTCTAACACGTAATTCCTGCATTTATTCAGAGAGAGCTAATCTACTCATTATCCCGGCCTGAATGTCCGAATCTGCTGTGAATTGTGGTAGATCTGAAACGTTAGCTCTGAAGTCACTGGGTAAGTGAATAGTTTTTTTTTTTTTTTTGTGGAAGAACGATTAAAAATCTAAACAGTAAGTAGTTGTTTGTTTGTGCTGGGAGTTTAACGGCACATCAGCACGATCTCGGCTATATTGTGCCAAACACGGTAAGACACGTTTACACCTTGTTGATCAAGTATATAGAAAAAGAGAGGAAAGAGAGCGGGACAGAAGACAGAAGCAAGGAGAGAGAGAGACAGAGAGACAGAGAGAGATGTCGCCCTTGGAACGTTGAGAATGGCATTCCATGGGAAACATCCTAACGACGTCGGGCTTCCACTGCCTGCAGTGTTAGCAGAGAACCTACTTACATACTCCGGACCTCTGCAGGGGGAGTTACATGTGTCAGAATAATCATTATTTAATTCACTTTCATCACTGCTTTAAACGGTTATCATGTTTGTAACGAGCAACGGGGAATCAGGGTTCGATTCCAGAGAGGGAGTATGAGAAATTACCACATCCAAGGAAGACAGCAGCCTCGCAACTTACCCACTGCCGGCACGGGCAGGAAGTCAGGACAAATATAATTACAGGATTCTTTAGAGGTCCCGTAAATGGAATGAATACACTTTAAACACTTTCATTAATAGGTAGAAAGTCTCCCCCCCCCCCTCTCTCTCTCTCTCTCTCTCTCTCTCTTTCTCTTTGAAAATCATTGACATACTTGATGCCAGATTTATTATGCCGATTTATTTTGGAAATTAGGAGCTTGTAGTGGTTCCATTGTCTGTATTTATCAGGACGTGTCATTTTACAGCGTTTATGGACATAAGAAGAACTTTCTTACTAGCATTCAAAGCAATTCAACATCCCATTGTGATTCCCACTGACAATTTTTAGCCACAGATTTTTGTACTGCTGATTATTTCCCTCCACTACCTGCAGGTGTTCTGCATTGCCGTGTGTTTGTACAACAGCTGTGAGAAGCAAGTCTGATTCAGCTAGATGAATCATAGCTACACTGTACAGTGCTCTTTTTCCAACTCTGACACGAACCGGCTTAACATTCGCTGATGTTACAGCACTACTGGACAATTCTGAATTCTAGTATATCATTCGTCAGACATTTGCTTAGTTCAAGGCCTAATTGTTTTTACATCTTTCAGATCCTAGACTATCTAGGTCACCCTCGTCATGTCAGGTCCTGGCGACATGTTGTCAGCCTGCAGATTTACCTTCTCCAAATGTTCCTGTAGCAAACGGTATATGAACAACACTTTGAAAAAAAAAAAATTAAAAATCAATTTGTGGCCTTTAGGTCGTTCAATCTGGGTTGCATTCGCCTTCTCTTGGATAAAGAACGAACATGATATATAAAATGTAAATAAAAATCACCCAACTAGGCTGCGGGCCCTTACTGGGACAGATCCATACCCACAATATGCCTATTATTGCAGACAAAAATATGCTAGTGCATACATAATGGTATATAAACAGCTTATTAAAATATTATGCTATTTGTTCGAGCCAGACAAGTGCTCAAAAAATACTCGTGATATGGCAAATCCCTCCAGGCCTGAATGACATTGGCTTTTTTCAAGCACTCACATGCAAGTCATGCTTAAATGGCAAGCACGTAGAAAGGTGTTGAAAAAGCATTTTATCTCACTTTACCAATTTACTCAATACAGCCGGAATGGCAAACTGTTGAAAACTGCTTGATTCAAATTCCAGTAAATTTGTTGACTTGCCATTTGCATTTTGGGCCACATTTCTGACAATTTTCACCGATTACATGTTGATACGTGCAAATATGCAGCTTGACAGAAATGCGCGGAGTCTTTTCTTTTCTTTTACCAGTAATGCCCCACATTGCTTTGCTAATTGTAGATCTAGATCAGTGGTTTCCAACATTTTTGAACTCGCTACCCCTTGCCCAAACGCTAGAAACCCATGCGACACCCTACTATCAGCGTCTTCATTTACAATTCCTTTCCTGGGACCTAGAGGGAGGAAATACTGGAACAGGAAGGGAATATTGTGTAGAAGCATATAAATGCATTTGATTTTATATTAATTTTATCCCAAGCTAATTCTTCCAAGGCTGTCCGATCGCGCAATCCACTGGCTTGGGAAACTCTGACCCAGATAAATCAGATAGTAACTAGGAAATAATAAATCTGACTTAGTAAAAGGGTAACCTGATTGCAGATGTTGGAATTTACTGACATTTAGACTTTTTTTTAGGAACTTTGTCAGCTGTGAGCGACCAAAGCAAAAACATAAATTATGTCATAAAACAGATTTCACCGTCGACATTTTTCATGTTAACTTCATGTTGCTTTGTGCTGGGTTTACTGACGTCATAACCACCACGCGTTATCCACCAATGTCCGCGAAACATATCAATCTCACAGCACTGAACAATTATCTGAAATCAAATCTGCTTTCTTTTGTCCTACTTCATCATCATTGTCCGTCACCCGTGTCGGCGTATAGACCACGAACCAGAGATTTCCACTCCCTTCTGTCATGTGCGAGTGCCTCAAGCTGTCTCCGGGAATGCCCGCTATTCTCAATGTCATCATCAAGATCTCTTCTTGAGGCCATTTGTGACCTACCTCTGTTCCGTTTGCCCTGTGGGTTCCACTTCAGTGCATGTCTGGTTATACTGCTTGTTGGCTTTCTGAGGGTATGCCCAATCCAACACCCTTTTCTCATACCAATCTCCTTTTCCACAGGCAATTGGCCTGTCTTTTCCCATAATGCGTCATTTCTTATCCTTTCTGATTTTTTTTTTTCTTCTTCTTCTTCTTTTAGTTTTGTCACATTTCTTTGCTGTCTGCTGTCTGTCCATTTGTCGTTTTTTATGTTGAAGTTACTGGTCATTAATCTGAAACGATAAAGTTACTAGCATGGCGGTAACGAAAAAAAAAAAAAAAAGTTTTATCAAATGTTCACCTTATGATAAAACTAGTCTGGCAGATATTGGTGAAGATATAATCAGTACGATATCTTATTCTATCAGATTATCCACGCCATGTTATCTTCACTCATGCCCGAACTACTGGCAGTGAAAGGTTGTATTCACACAGTAGTTTCTCTGACGGACATATTCGCAGCGATGCTCAAACAAGCCAAGTAGCTATGAATTAAAACTTTTCAGTGTGCAATTATTTCAAAAATATCCCCTGGGTATAAATAGGTAAAGGTTAAAGTTGGCAGGCTGCAATTTACCTCATGATTAGTCACGTAAATAAGCTGAGGAAAGAGATCGGGACATTTTATTTATGCCTTTCCAATTTTCGCCCTCAATATTGACCAAATATTAGCTGAATTTTTATCTAATGTCACAGAGTAGGTCCTGGGTGTGTTATCAATATTTGTGCAGGTAAATCAATCGGTGTAGATCGAACAAGTCACACAAGTGATAAAAAAAAAAATAATATCTATACACACACATACACACACACACATACACACACATACACACACACTCGTGGTTGAAGAGAACACATAGACTGACAT
>JBCAUA010000629.1:240-13629 GCA_038406235.1 Peronia verruculata | reverse complement strand
GAGCGCCTAACAGGCAGCCGCCTTGTATGCTTCCCAGGAAGCTGAGAACGTTTATGAGTGTCTTCTTTGGACCTGTCAGGGTAATAATAGATTGTAAAGCGCTTAAAACCTGTACTGTACGGGGATAAGGGTATAAATATTTTCTATCACTAATTATTATTATTATTATTATTCACACTTGATCTGTAGTTTTTAATGTTACATTTTGGTTAAATAACAGTTATTTATTTCTCCTAAACTTTGCCCTTAACTGAATTTTCGATACTTTCTGATAACCTCAAAAGAGAATGTTTTGCTAGCAAAAACAAATTTCATGTCCAAAAATCTAGGAGTGTGTGGGTTTTTTTTTTTTTCTGAATATTTTTATAGTTGTGGTTAAAATTTTCTTATTTTGAACTTTTTGTTTTTCTCTTCACAAACTTTTGATATTTACTGTGATAAAAATATGGTTTTAAATCGACTGTCTCAGACCAGAAATGAGATTGACATGTCGCGAGCTCCGTTCTGTGTTGTCCTATCTCCATTTTGGGTGATTTGGAGATGTATTTGTCATATGAAAGAGGGATAGTAAATCTACCATATACCGTAGTAATTTCACCGATCACTTGCCCAAACAGGTATATTCTGAAAATCATTTTGTCCTGTCTCCTATTTACAAAAGTAGTTGCTTAGCACAACTCATCAATTTTCTCAAAATGTGAAAAATGGAGATAGGGCAACAGGGAACTCCGCTCATGATTTATGAAACGGATGAGAGGTAAAGTACGAGTGACATACAACATCCAACACAGGCTGCGGTGTAAGTGAGGATCCACGCTCTCAAGGTCATCCAAGTTGACTGGCTTGCCTAACAGCTGTTTGTAGAACGGCATCGTGAAGCCGCCGTCCAGGTAATGGCTGTGAAAGATGGCCATGCCGATCACTCGGCCCACAAAATGGAAGTAAGACAGGTGCTCCTGGAAATTACAAAACAATAACATTGTTGTTTGACTAATCTGTTACCAAAAAAGGAACAATTATTTGTAGATGTTCATACTTTTTAACCCTTAAAAGACCTCTCAAGTATATTTCCACCACAGGCCACACTATGCAGAGTACTGATATTTCCCATGCGAGACCATGCTTTGTTTATATTGGTTTCAGAACGCAAGGAAGGGGAAGTAGAGCCATTTATATTATACCATTTTTTTTTTTTTCTGACAACATAAAATTAAGGAATTTTCCAAACATGGCCAGTCCAAAGGGAATAACAGTGCTCCGCATAGCCGGTCTTTTAAGGGTTAATATCACAACAGAAAAAAATATGTGGGAGATGGGACTTTGTATATTCAGATATGCAAATTCTGTCATATCAAACCAAACAACTAAATCTGTCTCCATGAAAAAGTAGGAAAAGTTCATGGCATTCTTTAGCAACACATAAATCTGAAATACATTAATGGTAAATAATACCACATTTGGGGCCACGAAAGACATTACTGACAGCCAGAAAGTAGGAAATCCAGAGATCGACAAATTTTTTCTTTGAGCTTGCCCAATCGGGCAGGCCCACTCCAAAGTAACTTGCCCGAAGCCTACCCGAGGCCGAGGTGTCATCTAATTACTATTGATCATTACTATTAATAAAGGGCCATTATATTACCGGTACTAATTATTACAAAACAATATACAGCTTTGAGGTGAGGCTGTGCTCAGTAAAAAAAGTGAGAATGCCAACCAAAGTGAAACAAGCAAATGCAAACAATGAACGGAAACTGGAAATATAAAGCGGGTAAAATGGACTGAAATAAAATTAAAGGAAGCAGTAACGCAGGCTCATGCTATATATAGGCTCAAATCATCTTGAACTCGAAAAAATAATTGGAAATCATCACACTCACCACCATAAGTGTTTGAACATGCATCTATAAGAAGATATCTTTCCATATTGAAACTAACCTGTTGCGTAATAGCCCAACTTTTCACACAGTGCACATAAACCAAAACAAAAAGTAAGAAAACAAACACGGAACCGGAACATGCAGATTTTTGGGTCAAATGGGGACAATTCATTTTAAGTCTATAGCCCACTTAACTGAGATGAGATCCTAATCATGAAATGTTTTATCATTATTATTTGGCCGAACTAGGCAAACTGGCAAGCAAGAGGACTACTTTCCAGAAACAACAAAAAATTAGGCTAGGTCAAAATAAATCTTTGTGTCATCACCCAATCACCACCCACCCACCTCTGTCAGCTAGATGTGACTGTAGGCTAAAAATATAGCATCATTGGCGCGCTCTCTCTCTCTCTTTCTTTTTCTCTCTCTCTCAACATTTCAATCAACGGACATGATGTACCGGTACTGACAATACACCCAGAATTTAGAACTTGCCCTTTATGGGTTCCGATTCATATCCAAGTATTAAAAGGAAAATAAATATCTTCCTGTCATATAGTTTAGCCACTTCACTGCTACAACAGTATGAAATACGTCCAAAAAGTGGTCTCTTGTATGAGGGAAAACGTATGTGTACATATGGTCAGCCTACCACCAAACACACATTTTTTCCCTTTAATTTCATGTTCTGACCACAGACTAGTTTTTCGCACCTACATGTAAAATCGTTCGATAGATATCATATTGACTTTAATCCCAAATGAGCTGCGAGCTAGCACAGTGTAACGGTGAGGGCTCCACGCAAGGGAGCTATGTATAGTGTAAAACCTAGAGAGTCAGTATCTGGTCTTCGATTACCGGCTCGCCATAGAGCCTAGTCCTGACTGCACACTTGCTTTCCGACCCAGGCCAAAAATTGATAGATGTCATAAGCTGGTGATGGGCTGATGTCCGAGTGATGAGAGCCCAAATCAGGCAAAATAATCTGCTTGTTCATGTAACAAAACTTCACATTTAACTAAGCAAAAATTTGGAAACCCCCAGCCAGAGTGTTTGTACCCCCCTGCTAAAAATAGAACATTCACTGATGTTTGCTACTGCTTCACCACGAGATCTGAGAACAATTGTCACTGATCCCGTGAATTTTTATGTATTTTTCTATGTCAATGGTAGTGAACAGTTTTCAGTGTTTGTACCCTCCTACTAAAATAAATGGGGATTTGTCGGTTCACTTAGTTGAAATAAATCTATTAGTAATACTCAATAACAGTCGATGCCTCAGATTGCCTGTTGGGTAAAGGATGGATATTGGCTGGCTCATGCACATTGGGTAGGACTAAGTGTGGAGAGGGGCTAACAGTGGACAACGCCTGGGAGACTGACTGTAGCGCTGTTGTTCAGATCAAAACTGCAAAAAATTGGCGTAACAGTGAAATGATTGATACTAAGTCTGGCAATAGTTTTTGACTGGATCGCTGCAAAGATTAGCATAGCAGGAAAGTAATTAATGCTGTCCCACCATAGTTACTCACTGAATTCCTGATGTTTTGCACAAAACTTCAGAGATTGGCGTAGCAGTGAAATGATTATGCCAAGTCCCACAACAGTTACAGGCAAGATCACTGATGTTTAGCACAGAACTGGTAAAATGGGCGTAGCTATGAAATGATTCCTGATAAGTCACGCAATATTTACAATTAATGAGAGCTGAGCATAAACTGACCCACCCCTCCCAGGTGTGTAGAGAACTTCACACAAGACAACTTACAGGGTTAACGCCAGAGTCCGGGTTGATCTGTAAGGTGTAGATGTCGTCTCTGGAATACTGGAACAGCCCGTAGTAAGGATTCAACATTTCATGAGACAGTAGATAAAACCATTCTCTGAAAGCAAACAGAGTCAAACAAACTTTAGACAACGTAGTACAGGCAACGAAAGACAATTTCTTAAGGTTTTCCAACCATCTGCACCAATATCATGATGTTATTAATCCTTCCTACGCCAGGCATATATTATTACCACACTGATGATATCATCTCTCAGTTAAATGGCGGTGATCCATATCAAGAATTTATCGTGAACAAGCATGGAAAGACTTTATCCTAATTTTAACAAACAAAGAAAAAAGGGCAGTTTGTCTGGCAACCAATCAGCCATATTCTAAATGACAGAAAGGAATATTATCTGACTAAATGAAATGTTAACATTTTTTGCTGTATGTAGTGTAACATTTTCATGACACACTAGAAAACAAAATTTGATGCTGGCATTATTTCACTGAGCGAACTGGCTAAACACATTTTATCTGATCATTCATCGTTCTGTTAAAAAATGTTACATCCACACTATTCTAATGGTAAACTGAGGCTGGAGAGGCAATTCTTCAGACTGCCAAGACACTTTTTGTGTATCCTCTACCATCAATCCATTCTCATCTCCTACATATGAACAGACAGTCTCACTGCCTAATGGATGACACAATGATGAAAGTGACAATTTGGCCTTAATGTCTTACCTGGCAACTCCTCCATAATCCAACCCTTCTTCCGCTCGGAATTTCACCATAAGTCGTTTCCTCAGATCCTTTGACCTCATTTTCATCACTTGTCTATAGGAATCCTGCAAAAAAGTATCGAACGTGATTAGACATGCTATAGCCATATATGACGTGCCAAGAATGAGTCATGTATCCTTTCTTGAACAATAATGCTCTATGCATATTCATGTTTTGGTTTGTGAACGACAATTATCATGACACGATGAAATCAAGAACCTGTCAAACTCGAGGCGACTGGAGAAATTGCGTCTTTTCCACAGAGAATCAATTTTTAATGGACATTTTTTTTTTCTTCACAAAACTTTTTTTTATCAATCTAAAAATGCATTTCAGAGTTAAATTTGTTGAAACAGATTGAGTTAAAGCCCAAAAATGCCTTTTTTTTTTTTTTACTAAATCAGTTGCGGCAACATGTCACCGCCATCAAATTGCCAATATCTCAGCTTCTACGTAAGGTAGACATAAGCTTTTTACAGAATAGCAATAATTCCATATGTCTTGCGTCCAGGGCAAATGAGTCGCAAGTCACACTAGGCATGTTCAAGACAGAGCCGTCTTTTATCATTTCTACTATTTTTCGATTATGATATCAAAATGTTTCTTTTTTTCGGATAAAAAAAAGGTAAAATTGTCATTTTGTGAAAACAAAGAAAATTTAGTATCTTACTCGGAAAAGGGCTAAAAACTACCAAAAATGGCCTTATATCTTCATTGCCCGGCGCGACTTCCGACTCATTTGCCCTGGTCACAAGACATATGCTCAAAATTTGACCACTGCCTGATTTCATCACGTCACATATCAATTCTAGATAAGCGTTTCCAATGTTCAGTTCATGTGCTAAATTTTTTTTTTCCAATGAAGGTCAGGACAAGGTTAGATCAAGGGAGATGTGGGCAATTTCTCAGTAAAATCTTGTTATCCCCACTTCAGCCTGTAGCAGTTAAGTAGATTGTATGACATGACCTAGCTTAGAGAAAGCTGTGAGAATCTGTGCTTGTTTGCTTGTTTGTGTTGGAGTTTAACGACATATCAGTACCGCTATATTGTGGCAAATAGAGTAAGATACGTTTACACGTCAAGCAGAAGAGAGAAAAGAAAGCGGGAAGAAGACAGGAGCAAGGATAGAGTCTGTGTAAAGCTGACTGCTGGTACAAACTGCTGGTTTAGCGAGGGAACACTGTTCATCTTGGCGTTCTCCCAAACACCCGAGACATACCTGAGATATACCACATACCTGTGACACACTACATACCTAGATATAGACCAGCACATACTCCCCATATCTTATCTACATAGCCCACCTCCTAAGAATGTAACATGAATGTCTGATTTTATTTTCAAACATTTCAAATTTTTGTAGTGGGGAAAAGGCAAAGAAATGTAGCCAAAATGAACAAACATGTTTCATGCTCGATGACAAATCTTCCATATGTATTTCTACACTCTGGAACCTATAGACAAATCTGACCTATCTGACACCTTTCAGATTATTATATGAACTTTGCTATTACTAAACAAACAATAAATAAAATATAATAAAAAATAAGTAAACAAGAATTCATTCATACACCTCTGTCTATAACCACATTCTTATTCTGAACATGCCCTTTGAGTGACTAGTGTTACAGATATATTGAAAGACCAAGCATACAAAGGACCAGCTACCACACAAGGGACCAGCCACCATACGAAGAACCAGCCACCATACGAAGGACCAGCCCCCATACAAAGGACTGGTCACCATACAAAGGACCGGCCCCCATACAAAGGACCGGTCACCATACGAAGGACCGCCCACCATATGAAGGACCGGTCACCATATGAAGGACCAGCCACCATAAACGGTCTGGTCACCAGATGAAGGTCCAGCCACCATACCAAGGACCGGCCCCCATACAAAGGACCAATCACCATACGAAGGACTGGCCACCATATGAAGGTCCGGACACCATATGAAGGACCGGCCACCATACAAAGGACCGGCCACCATATGAAAGCCTGGACACCATATGAAGGCCTGGCCACCATACAAAGGTGTGGTCACCATACAAAGGGCCGGTCACCATATGAAGGTCCAGCAACCATACAAAGGACCAACCACCAGATCAAGGCCCGGCCACTACACTAAGGTCTGGTCACCATACAGAAGTCCAGCCACCAAGACATACCTCAAAGACCTCCTCCCTGCTGACCTCCAGCCGACAGTGACCCGCCTGCGGCTGTAGGGAGCTGATCTCTTGTTTGAGAATTTTCATTTTTTGCACCAGATCACGTTTGTATTTGGGTAGGTTGGGCTGCTCGTTCTCTTTGTCTTGGGCAGGATTTTTTCTGGGGGTGGCAAGAGAAGTCGCAAATCAGAAAATGAAAAGACATACATAAAAATATCTCAAAAACAGGAGCTTGTTATCCATTTCAGTCAGATGGTATAAATCATTTCATTATCAAATGTTATTCAAATTCATTATAATAAAAAAAAGCTGCGTCTTCTTATTAAAAAGTCTACTATTTATCTTCAGTGAATCTAACATGACCATAAAATGCTGCCACAGTTGTAACATAAAGTGAAATCTCACTCCACTGTACAGACCTTACCCAGGTGAATTATTTCTACTCATTCCTATCAGATATGCCAACATTTTGAACATCAGTTCATGTCGGTGTCGCGAACAACCCACTCAAGTCAGTCTGAGTACTTTTTTCCACCAGAGAATAAAAACTGACGTCAATTTATTAAAAACAGGAGGTTCTATTTAGAATTTTTGCCAATTTTTTCCTGCATTTCTATTGATCAGTTTGACTCAAGATGGTACAGTACATATTTTTATCTCACCTTGAAGGGGTGGGGTGGGGGTGGGAAACTTCGAAATTCCCAAATTTTGGATTTACGCAGAATGCTTGCAACACTGACAATTTGTTAAACTGCATCTACCAGAGGAGATCAAATATTCTGCAATTACATTCTCTTTCCAACTGATTTAGCTTTACACTTTGGCAACTCACAATTTTTCCTGTAAGAGGTGTAGATTCTGCGACAGGCGCGGGTCTGTGAATTGTGTGGTTCTGTTGTTGTGATCGACAAAATATACCCGCCCACTCGTTGTCCGTCGCACCTCCCACCCATCGGGCAGGGGGCCAAGGTCTTCTTCTCGTAGTTCTACTTGTCTGTGATTGGGGAAAAGAAAAACATGAAACAGGAATGACGTCAAATGTACATAACAATGATCATCATTAAAGATGTAATTACAGCAAAAACTGCCTTTCTAGAAGAGTAAAACAAGGAATCTTGAGATTTCTACTGCATTGGTGGTTGTACTAGGCTGCAGATGAGTGCTCCACTTGATAACACATAAATGTTTACAGGTTGGCGGTGAGCGGGAGCCAAACTCCCCACAGCCTTCAGGCACCCTTACCTCCCCCTGCCCACCTGTCGTATCTAAACATCCCTGCACACTTGTTTGTCAGATGCTTAAACACAAAACCTCTTGCGCATGCAGCCGTTAGTTCTCTTCCCCAAGAGCTGATGTTGTTGTGTACATCACCCCCTATGCCTACATCAGTAAAGATAACAAGATGTAATAGATGTACATCAGAATGGGTTACCGACCAGACAAAAGCTATCCAGATCAGCAATCCATTAGCCTACATTTCTGACTTGACAGCTAGAAGGCAAATATCCATGTATCCACCTGCTACAGTACGAAAGATTCTGAACACTGTTACACAACTGAAAGGTTTCGGGGCAAAATGCGGCATATCCAATATCGCCGTTTAGAGAAAAATGACAATTTGTTCACCATCTGTTAGTAATTTAACATGAAGATTTAGAATTTTCTGAAGACTTTTGGGATGGATAAGTCGTGTTTGGTGAAAAGGAAAGTCCTTACCATATAGCAGTATTGAGGGGTATAACTCTAAATTTTCAAAAATGGTGTTTGTCGTGTTTCTTCTAAAACTAATAAGAAAAGAGACGATAGAAGACAAGAAATTAAAAAAAGCTGGGAACTGCCACTTTGAGGAATAAACTTGTTGGAGATCAAACCACAAAAAAAACATAAACATACTTGTGACATGACTTATGATTATATGTCTGCGCCCAAAGCAAATGAGTCGGACGTCGTTCTGAGCGATCGCTAGTTACGGCTGTTATAAACTATTTTCCAACTCAGACACCAAAACTTTTTATGTAGGTTAGAAAAGGTTCAATTTTCGTTTTGTCAAAAACAAATAAAAAATGTGTTTTGGTATCTCAGTCGGAAAATAGTTTAAAACGGCCGAACATGAAATCTTCTTGAGCAAACTTCCAACTCATTTGCCCTGGGCACGAGATATATTGTTATCTGTTAGGATCACATGGAGATTTTTTTCTGTGATCAAGTTCCCAATCACATTATTGAATTCCAGTCAGGTAAAAACTTGTGGAACGGAGGGATAAAAGAAGAACTGAGGATGTCAAAGGAAATTTCTGCCTTTGATATTAAATAATTTGTTGGTGTCTGTTGACTCAGCAACAAAGATGGATTTCTATCATCTAAACACTTGGGGATGGCCTTGAAACTTAGGTACATGCCTAGGACAGGGTGGCCTAGAGACAAGGGGGAGGAGAACATAGTGATAACGTCAAGAGTTACATTACGCTCTGTATACGTCTTTCAACCTCCATGTGGAAGTTATCTCTACGGTTTTTTGTTAACCCCCCCCCCCCCCCAAAAGGGACAAAAAAAAGTTTTTTTAATAAACATATAAAAATAAGAAAAAAAAGAAAACAAAAAAAAGAGAGAAAGAGAGGAAAAAAAAGAGCAAAAACAAAGACAAAAAAAGAAAGAAAAATACACACAAAAGAGCAAAAAGCAAAAAATACAGAAAAAGATAAAAGACAAAAAAAAAAAAAAAAGAAAAAAAGAAAATTATTTAAAAAACAGGTACGAGAGACCTCGACAACAGCCATACTGACCACACCACTCACCTGGGAACACGGGGGTCGTGCCAGGTACTCACACCTGTGCGAGTGTGTAGGAAATACACTTGACCTTGCTGAGTGGTACGTTGCTCTGTCAAACACAAAGGGATAAAAAGGGTTAGTGATATTAACTATTCACTGCTACATGCATACTTCCTGCCCCAGTTCTCAGAAAATTTCACATAATGAATGGAATCACCAGGAGACTATAACTGAATTTTATTTCTGTTGAGATTAAAACTCCTTCACTGCTCTGATGACATACAACGTACGTAAGAATATGACTAGGTCAGCTACGCTGTTGATGTACAGCATATGTAAAAACCATCTCTACACTGACGTATGCTGTACATGAATTGAGCATCTGATCCCAGTAATATTCGGACATACCTGATACATCAACACATCAACACAACAATGAAGGAGTTAATGGCATATATATGAAAGTTATATCGTATCATCTTATTTTTATGTAAGTTATATTGATTACTGCCCCGACGAAGAGCCAAATGGGCTAAAAAATTTGGCTAGCAATATTAGTTTCTTTTACTGACTCATTCAAAATTCTTCCTATTGATTTTTTTTCCATTGTTTTGATGTATTTGATTAGTTGCCGGTAGACAGTCATCTTAATTTTAAAATATTTTTTTGTAAAAAAAGACACATATTATTTATGATGGACTCGAGATCTGAAGTTCCAGGTTCTGATCCTGACAGGTCCCGACATTTTGTCCTTGGGAAAAACAATTTACACATATTTCCTGACTCCACCCAGGTTTGAAAGGGTACCCGACTAGAGACAGTGATTGATATTGTTAGACTGATAAGGATTTGAACGCCTAACAGGCAGCCGCCTTGTATGTTTCCCTGGAAGCTGAGAACGTTTATGAGAACCTTCTTTGGGTCTGTCGGGGTAATAATAGATTGTGTCAAGTGCTTAGAGCCTATAATTACAGGGATAAGCGCTTTATAAATACTCTATATTATCATTATATATGTGTGATGAACATAAAAGTTAAAGTCTTGAATAATGCAAGCTGCATAATCATTCCAGGGCCTTCTGAATCAAGTTGTGGATTTAATAGATGTACAAGTCAATGGCCTCAAATATTCCTAAGCAAATGCAAAAAGAGAGAATGTGATTTGGAATGTTTGTAGTATTTTTGTCTTTATTGCTAACTCTCTCAAATTATTGATGTTGTAGTATGGTACTCTGCTAATCCTAAACTTAACCCTTTCACTGCCAGGCCACATGTAATGTTCATTAAGGTAAGCTATATTCTCTCATCCATTTTAAAATTATCAATGTTTTTATCGACCGTTCAGTTCCAAACAACTTTGCTATCAGTGGTTGTTTTGTGTAGGCCTACTGTGATATGAGCATTATAAAAAAATCAAATCTAAATGCTTGGACTGAAATTCTCTTAGTTGTACTCATGGCTGTCAAAGGGTTAAGATGTCTGCAAGCCTTTCCTCCATGTTACGGTGTCACTTTATGGCTGCCTCTCCCACATCACTGATGAGTGGAACACTTGTCTTGCGCCCAGAGCAAGCGAGTCAGAAGTTGCATGAGATGATAAGTTATGGTCGTTTTTACTTAATAATCTTCTGACTCAGATACCAAAATGTATACCGAAATGTCTTTTTTTTTTTTTTTTCTCAGGTTAAGACAGGTTAAATTTTCGTTTTGTGAAGAAAACTAAGAAAGTAAAATGGATATCGAATTTTTTTTTTTTTTTTAGATTAAGAAAGGTTAAATTTTCATGTATACCCAATTTTTTTTTTTTTCAGCTTAAGAAAGGTTAAATTTTCGTTTCGTGAAGAAAAATAAGAAAGTAAAATGTATACCGAAATTCTTTTTTTTTTTTTTTTTCAGGTTAAGAAAGGTTAAATTTCTATTTTGTGAAGAAAAATAAGAAAGAAATTTGGTACCTAAGTAAAAAAAATAGAAACGTTCGCAGCTTGAAATAGCCCAGCGTGACTTTCGACTCATTTGCCGTGGACGCAAGACACTTGATTAATCAGCCATTTCACCATACTCACCACACTCGCAAAAATTTTGACAAATTTTTATGATTGAAATAGATTGCCACTATCTAATCTTGCAGTCTTGCAGGCACTGTTAGGATCGATGGCTCATATTAATTTTGACTAAGCAAAAACCTGTAAATCCCTAACGGAGTGTTTAAAATCCCCTGCTAAAAATAGAACACTCACTGATATTTGTTACTGCTCCACCATGAGATCCAATTACCAGTCACATGTACTTTTTATGTGTTTTTGTGTGTTAAATGCCAGTGGACGGTTGCAGTGTTTGCACCCTCTATTAAAATATTCAGGGATTTCCAGCCGTTTGCTTGGTCGGAACAAATCTATTCTTTTGCAAACCCTCAGAGTGACTGCCCTTCCTTTCCATGCAAAAGAGCAGACATGGTCTCCCATGGATATCTGAATCTATAACGACATGCGGGAAAGTGGACAAAGACATTATGTTCTATTTACACATTTCAGCCACCGTGGATGCTTATCTCGTCAGTGACACTAAAGCAACATGATTGATTTATTACAATCGTTCATGAATTTCAAGAAGCATGCAGAAAAATGGACAAAGATACTATTGTCACATGGCTTACCATAACCATCGGGTAATTCCACAGCGTCATGAAGCTGAGCTCTGCTCATGTAGTTCCGATGTCGTGTGGACCGTCGACGGACAAACTGATGTGTTGCTGTGCTGGTGGTTGTGTTGTTGTTGCTGCTGCTGTCATTACTACTATTACCACCACTTCCTCCCCCTCCCCCACCACCACCACTCTGACCGTTACCACCACCACCACCTCCACCACCACTGTTGTCGCGGTTGCTGTGACTGAGGCTGGTGCTGCTGCTGTTGGTGCTCAGCTGCCCGTTGCCGCGGTTACCGGACGTGCTGGCACTGGAAACAGGGGAGGTAAGGCTGTCACTGCTGCGGAGAGGTCCCACCATACTCATGGGTCTGGCCGTCTCTGTAGCAGGCCTGAAATACATGCACAGACAAAATGTTTGAGCAAAGAAATCTATGACATGATGCGGACTGCCTAAGTATTCTTCACATACAAAGTGACCCCATAGTTTCCGTACACTCAATGATGATAAAGAGATGAACAAAAAATCAGTCTCACGTACAAACAGACTGAAGTATCTGAAATATCAAGAACAGCTGAAAATCAAATCAAACATGAGATGCAACAAGGTGAAATCAGGTTATCCTCAAATTTTGAGCATATGGAGTTATTCACTTCCCTTTCTGTGTGTGAAAAATGATTGCTCTATCCTAAGCAGAAGTTGAGATATTGGCAATTAAAGACGATGGTGTAACCTATTGCTGCAGCTGAATCTATTGAGAAATAGTCCATAACTTTTGTTAGATCCTTATTAATCTTTGTTAGCCCATGCCATCAAAATACAATTTTTGAGCAATTACTCAATCTATGTCAGCAAATTTAAACTGGAAATGCATTTTTAGATTGATACAGAAGGGTTCTATAAAGAAAAAAAAAACTTGCATAAAAAAATTTATTCACTATTGAAAAACATGTGACTTCTCCGATCACCTCCGTTTGCCAAATGCCTGATTTGATCGTGTCAGAGTCTCATGTGTCATAATTTTAAAAAAAAAGAAAAAAATTCAGAGTGGCCCAAACAAGACCTGATGTTAGTGTCCTACAACTTTCCGCCTACCGCAGACATATAGAGCAGAAGATGGAACTCGATATGACTGTACAAGTATCCAAATCTGTGATTCTCAGAGTTCAAATTAAAATACTAATTTTTCTCTGGTCTCCCACGTGGTCTCCCATCAAAATGCTGAAGTTTCATTCATAGTTAGTAGCCAATCATAATTTTGATAGAGGAAGGATATAAGAGACATGGGCAGCCACATTTTTTCTAAATATGAGGCAAAGAGACAATTCCAGAAAATGGGGGGGGGGGGGGGGGGGGCAGTGGCTCTGTG
>JBCAUA010000618.1:0-13629 GCA_038406235.1 Peronia verruculata | reverse complement strand
GCTTTTCAACCTCCTGTAGTGGTGGTTATCTCAGCTGTCCACAATCGTGGTCAAAAAATAACATAACACTATTGTGTACATATATATATATGTGTGTGTGTGTGTGACATCTGATCGGTGTCTTCTTCCTCTCCCTCTGGCTCATCTAAAAGAGCTTTGATCACACTACTTAATTCTAGAAGCTTTAAGGTTCGATTTGCTTATGAAGTCGCTCATTTTGTTGCTGTTGTTGTTGTTTGCTTATGAACAGTGCCGGATTTACCTGCAGATGTAGTACGCTGATAGCCTAGAATCTACAAAACATGTGGGGGGAGGGGGTGGCGGGGGGGGGTGGGGGCTCTAGCCAAGATTAAAGTATTCTCGAGCCTGTAATGGGCCTTTCTTACACATGTTGTCATGAAACATTTTAGCATCTAAACGAACAATAACTTAAAAGTCGTGGATTTTTTTTTTTCCCTGAGAAGAAATTGTAAACTGTTGAATTTTAAACACCCATCATATTCTGGGCTTTACTCAGATTGTTTATTCCTCCATTATCCTCTACCCGTGAGATTGAGGTATAAGAAGATACCTCAGAAGTGGAATAACCTAGTGTCCCTCTTTCATCTGCGAGATAACCTCCACTAGGAGGTGGAAAGACGTATATAGAACGAACGAAATCTTTCATCTAGATGTCATCCTGCTTGAATTGCTTTTCAGATTACATGCACTTCAATAGTAAAATGTTTATGTTTTACTATCATTTAGACCAAATCTGCCTTTGTTAAAATATGAATTAATACCGTATCACTATAAACCACTAACACTCCATATGTTTCTTCTGCCACGTTTATATTTACGGAGTGTCTATCTGGGCCTAGTATTGCAATGAGGAAGCATAGGCAAATAAAAAGGTTGTACCACATAGTAAAGACGAAAAAATTTGTATTGGGAACGTCTGTTTGAAGTTTTTGGGGGAGGAGAAGGGAGGTGGCTTCCCCCCCCCCCCCCCCGACATGTTACATAACTAACTGGATACAATAACGTTCTTACGCACGGACAGAGAGAAAGAGGTACATCAATAGGCCCAAATAGACTCCAGGTCTAGCTGGACCATGGTGCATCTCGTGTACATGAGGGGACGCAGTGGCTCAACGGGTATGGCGTCTGCTCATGAAGAAAAGAGGCCGTTATCGACTCACGGGTTCTGCATCGGGGGATAACAGGTCACGAAGATCGAAAACCCACATTTTTTCAGTCACTCAACGGTCCTCTGGCTTCCTGTGGGTAGGGAAGCCCGACGTCTAGCATTCTCGGATAAGGGTGAATATATTTCAGAGGTCCTGTGTGTACGTTACACACAATAAAGAACCCTTGGCAGTTCAAAATCGATGGAAGAATAGGCTGAGTGCCGCTGTCCGGGCAATATTTCCAAATTCCAAATTTCTAACCACAAAATTTCTCAGCAAAAGTCGGCAACTTCTAAAAGCCGAGATAATCCTACTTTCTAAGGATTGAAAGGCTTAAGAAAAACAAAATCGTGTACATACCAACGACCATACTGTACCATTATTTTCATCGTCTGAACACTAACTTTGTACACTGTCTCTCTGTGTGCAGACCAGATACGCTACTCGCTGAAGGCTCAATAACCATCTCTTCCCGTGCCTCATCCCAACTATTCCTGTGTTTTAAATCTTCAGAGTGAAGACTGCAGTAGATGTTTTAATTTAATTTTATTTCATTTGTCCCATAAAAATGCATAGATACACAGGTTGTGCATGTACGTATGGTGTGTTTGATGTGTTAAGCTAAAAACTTGCTCAATTTTGTTATTAAGCCTGGATCTACTACATACTACACGCATACATACATCGGTTGGTGGCAGATGGTGGAACGTCAGAAAATGGCCAAGTTCGTTTTCTATTTTATTTTTAGTACATGCACTTTATTAGAGAGAACTGCCTTAATGTTACAAAATATGCACGTAACGAACACTGTAGAAGCTATGAAATCTGCAACCTGATTTATCGATACCTGATATCTGCAGTTTTCCAATCATAAGAGTGGAGTTATCTGCGCTTTAAGCTTAAGTGCGTGCCTAGATTGGTCAGCCTGGGGTCAGGTAGAAATTAAAAAGTTGGAGTTTTCTGAAATTTTGCCTGGAGATGCCAGCTCTGCCAATTCTTCGCCTGAGGCCAAAGACTCTATAATGTGCGTGACAAACAGACGGGACCTCCGAAGTGCGTTCACAAATATCCCGTGAAATACAATCGGTCCATAACCTCGGCCGTAAGTTTCCTCGCTTCCTGGTTTGACCGTCTCGGTGGGTATGAAATTTATGAGTGATGACATGAGTAAGAGACTGATTGTCTAGTGAACCTAGATGACCTCCAAATAATAATAAAAACAAACATAGTAGTGAATACTGTAAATTACGTAGGAAAACGCCTGATGTACTCTCGCAAGAAATCTCATCATTTATTTATTAATTTATTTATTTATTTTTCTGAAATCTCGTGTTCTGTTATACTCACCTTCGTTAGACAAAGCTAACCGCCGAGTAAAAAAGAAAAAAAAAAAAAAACAGTGATTCTTAGTCATGAAGAAAGAGGCAAAGTTCAAATCTCTCCCAGCTCTGTGTAGGGTGAGAACGCCAGATATTTGTCATCTAAAGGTAGCCCCACAAGCCTTTGGCCACAACATACTCTATTAATCAGTGATACCTAAACCTGGTGTTTAAAAACAAAGAAAGAAAGAAAGAAAGAAAGAAACAGGTCTAACATTGAGCAGAAATTGCATGCTCTACATTTTTGAATATAAACCATGTTGTTGTTTTTTTTTAGCCCTACAAAGTGCATGTCGCTAACGTTACAAACAAGGGAGTGATGGTATAATGAAGTTGACCTGATTGTAGACAGATTTACCATGGAGTGCATAACAGGTACACCTTTCAAGAGAACTCTTCTTAGAGTACGTGTATAGCACTACATTTTCAGCTGACATCATTTTCGTCTCTCTTACCTCACACATACTCAAAAGTCATGACACTTTTGTTTGTTGCTCTATTTCAAGGGACGCAATGGAGCAAATTCTAAACTATCCTCAGCCAACCTAGTTATGACTCTTGCTCATAGGTCAGAGAAAGAGACGAATAAGTCAGTTTGAATCCCACGCAGTACCCATATCCCTCTTACTACATATCAATATGCGATGGATCTGATATATATCATTGGACAGATCTCGTAATTAGTGGACCCTAATCCCCACACATAAGCAGGTTTACTTCATCACTGGGTGCGTACTAAAAAGCTTAAGTAAAGACAGGATGAAAGAAAGAAAGGACGAAAGAAAGAAAGAAAGAAAGAGAAAGAAAGAAAGAAATGCACTTCTGTGGTTGTAACACACTTCACTAAAATTGAAAAAGTGACCAACGATGTCAGATAGTGTTATGCAAGTTTTCAACGACAGCAATCAAATTTTCGTCTTCTGAAATATGTTTACCCACATGTATCACTCGATGAAGCGTCATATGGTGTAAGAATAGAAATGTTACAAGACATGCTGCTGTAAGTGTAACTAACTTGTGGTTGGTGCATGTTAGAGTAATTGCAGTACTTGTTGTTTGTAGTTCCTCTAGTGCTACCTTGTAGGTCCTGCCTTACTCGTGTCGTCGTCAGTTTCATTGAGAAAATTTAATAACATTTAAAGTGACTTACTGTACTACATGTACTAATTTATAGCATGCATGTACTGCATGGATGGGAGATTTGCGTTTTTTTAATATTGTAGGATGGTAACTTCATAACAGGTTATAAATACTTGTATATATGTCTTCGATCAGCTGGGTTCCCCCAAGAACACTATTCTTTTTTTGCTTTTTTTTTTTTTTAAAGTCACAATGAATTTTTGTGTGTGTGTATTTTTTTTATTTTTTTTAAACACTGGTAAAAATCTTATAAAAGGAGGAAAAAATTACTCTAAACTGTAGGTTATAACTGGTGTAATATGGTACATTGTATCTGTGAAATGATGCTTTGCATGTTACATGTAGTAATAGAATTGAGAGAGTAATGTGGCTTCGTGTATGTGCCAATTTCACACAGATTTTTTTTTTGAGTCAAATTCAGTCATGAGACATACATGTATTACATGAGGTAGTTGTTTTGTTAATGTCATTGGGATTTTTTATTTTGACAGCATGTTGCAACTCATTATTTCAGTGTTACTGTTATCTTCCGATGTATAATTACATACATGTACACATGTATGTAGCACATCTATACTACGTGTGCCCCTTTTTTTTCTAATTTTTACCATACTTTCAATTCTGCAGACAGCTTTTTTATACAATGTACTGATAATAAAATGTGAAAGAGGCCAGAAGACCAAGCCAACAATTTTGTTTCTTTCTAATTCATTCAGTTGAGACGAAGTGAAGCAAAATTTTGATTTATAGCAAAATGATTTAAAATGAGTTCAACTACAGACATGTGATTTTCTGTTTATAAATGCTGTTTAAAATTTCTTCAAATTCTACAAGAAAAAGTAAGAAGTGTGACCATTATTGTCAAACTGAGAAAAGATCATCGCACACAAATAAGTGCAGTCCATGAAGAACCAAGGATTCTGATCAGATGTATAAAAATTTTAAAGTATTCACTCTGGTCATTTTAATAAAGTAATTTGGTTCTAAAATGTGTGAAATTAAAAATGTGAAAGAAAGCAGTAGCAGTATTTGTGACTAGTGTGCATGCATACCGTCAGTGGTAGCGTAAGGTATGCAAAATGTGAGGGTAATGAAAATGATTTAATTTTATTGGTTGTTTCAATATGTCTGAAAATGAATATATATAAGTACTAAGTACTGTAGTAATACAAGTTAGTACAGAATAAGTAATGCTCGACAGAGAAGAGATCAATACTACAGTGCCACTTTGTGATGAATGGAAAATGGATCTGGAAAGAGATCAGGACATTGCAACCACTGACCAGCCTGAACAACATAAACTCGGTCATACTGTGCTTCATTTGTTCACACCATGGACACAATAGAGAACAGCTTTATCAAATTATCTGAGCAAAAGACCTTAGATAGTTTATAAAGTATATTAATTATCAGTGATTACATTTACTGACTGAATTTTTTTCTACTTGAGGGATTCGAAGTCACAAGGTCAAGGATACGACTTTGAAATGAGCTCAGAATGACAGATTCGAGTGCTTTGAGATTTGGGAAAAATGGAAATTTGGCTGAATTTATTTGGTAATGAACTCTGGATCATTTGGTTTGACAGAGTAATGGGAACCAACTGTTACCTGTTGTGGGAAAGTCATGAAAAAAAGATCAGATCAGACAAGAAGACTTTTGTCCCAAGATAAGAAAATGCAGAGTCCAAAATAAGTAGAATGATGGGGTGAACTGATAATGAAATGCAAGAGACAATCGAGCCAATTCATCTTTCTTTGCGTCAGACAACTTGGTCTTGACAGACAGACTTCTACATTACTAACTATGCCAAAGACATTATGCCTCTCACATTATAATCTGATTCATACATTTAAAATGGAAGCAAGACAGACAGTATGAGTACTCAATCCATCATTCATTTTATTTCTCACACATTTCCTTCTCATACATTGACAACACACTTATCATTCATACACACGATATATACAGTTCTCACTCTCATCATGCTACATTATAGAAATATTAACATAATTGTATACAAAACATAACTGACTGTGTGTTTCTTTCCAATCCTGAGTAATATCCAAAAAGGTGGTATAAAAAAAAAAAAGAACATTCAACCAGTCAGTATAGATCTTAATACATTTTGTCTCAAATGCAGCTCACTTTCAGTTTCAATAGAGTGCTGATTAAGGTTTCAATTCAGGCCAGTTTTTTTTTTTTTTTAGTTTTCCTTCCAAAGATTTACAATGAATTTTTCATCAGAACATATTTCTTTTTTATTTATCTGTCATGTGTGAAAAATCTTTTTTTTTTTTTTTTCACACCAATTTTTTTTTTTTTTAAATCATGATACCTGTAACATGGGGGGAAAAAAATAGCAAAAAGGAAATCAGGAAAAAAAGCAGTGATTTTGAAAACTATCGATATTAACTGAGCATTCAAACATTTTAAAATAAAAATGACAGTCAAGCACATGTGGACAGTCAACCTGTTACTGTTGCGTGTTAGTTGTTACCTCAAGTAATTGCTAAAAAAAATCCAGTTCATATTATGACAGTACACTAACAGACCAAAAAAGTAGCAAAAAAATTTCAGCAATGGTGAAAAGGGCTGTAATCATGTGCCATCAAAAATGTGGCCCAATTTTTCACAGATGACAGATTTATAGACTTGTCCACAACAACACAAAATCAAAGGCGGTGCTGTTGTCGTATCCTTCCATTGTAGTCTTCCTTGTTGTAGGCCTCTTTTGGGTGACTAGATCTGATGATGTAATTTAAAAATGAAAATTGTTCAGGAGAGATTCTTATAACTGTCTACTGTTTATCCAGATTTGAAGAGCAAGATGGCAACTTGTCCCAAATAGAAGTAGATAAAATGTTTCGTTTCATGTGTGACGTAGCTGCCAAAGTTGCGTCCCACAATGCAGTGCCAGGTAGGGTTGTACTTTTTGTCAAACTCTTTCTTGATGAAGGCAGCAATGTCTTTCTCAATGTTGTACTTTTCCAATGCTTGAGTGGCACAGTCGACGGCATCCTGCTGCATGTCCTCGGACATATCAGCGTTTTTAATCACGGCCTTTCTCTCAGTCATGGTGGTTTCTGAAATGACAGAAGGTGGATCACACATATTATAAAAAGGTTTCTTCATATTGTACATCTTTCATAATTCTGGTGTATTTTCGTCCTGACATACACATAATGCAAATTTAAGATTACTCTTCATATCTATAGTCTAAATAGATCTTGCCATCTGAATCTGCCAATGAATATAACATGCCAAATACATTTTACATTTTAACTATATATGTAATATTGCCAATGATACAAACTTGCATGTTAGTAATTTATTTGCATACACTGTAATATTATGAACAAAGACAACTGCCCATTATTTCTACTTTCATCACCTCTTCCCATATATATTATATATAATTATTTAAAACCTGGGACAGTGTCGGTATCAATATGATAGGTTGGTCTAATTATTAATAAACAGGACTAAATAAAATGAGACAGACGCCGGCAAGTTACTGAGGTCAACACTCATACAAAGGAAAATAATATTAATAATGAAAAATTACAAAATCCTGAGGTCAACACCCATACAAAGGAAAATAGTAATGAAAAAATACAAGATCCTGAAACATAAACATCCGATGATACAGCATTTTATTTAGTCTTGAGGAGACTACGCCCTTGCCTATCGCGCGTGCTTGGGCTTCCATTTGAACGGACGTTGTGAGGGCTGACTTGTTTAGTTCTAGTATGAATGACGCACTGGCTGACATTTTCTGTTCCAAGGCACGGATTCATTTCCAGATCTAGACTCTAGATCTATTCCAGATCCAGTAGATGAAATGTGTGTTACTACTGATGAAAACAAAAATTATGCCTGCCTACATGTGATTATGTGACTACCGGATCTAGATCTATTGCTATTCAGGAAATAGATCTATTTTAAATTTACCTGAGGACTATGCACGTGCGGATCTGAACTTACAGTAGTACTAGAGAATACTGGAACAGACCTAGTCTGATTAGGCCTAGTCTTCGCATACGATTATCAAAAATAAAACTACAAGAGGCATGAACAACAAGAAATGATATAGATGTAATAACTTACGTTTTTCTACAGCAAACTTGGCGAACTAATGGGGAGAATATCTGCGTCTTCAACGAGCAACGTCCGTCCGTGAGCTGAGAAGCTGTCAGAATGCGCGGTGGCTTATGATTAGCATAGGTAAGCTAGCTGGCCCAGTTGCCGGGCACGAGAATATCTCGCCCTCTCATTGGCTACAAATCTTCTCTGCCTTCCAACATACCATAATCCTTTGCGCCGCGCCGTCAACAACGTCAGGTTGTTCCTAGCAACACGGTGATCCTGGAGCTTTATCTTACATAGTAGAGATCTTGCTATCCTATTTCGATTCAGATCAAGTGTCATAAACAGCTACAAGTTATGAATTTGACATACCACTAAGTGCTGAAGAGACTCGTCACGTTTGCCCATCTTGTTGATACATTCATTGAAATTAGGCCTAAATCCAACCAATCGTATTAGAATCTACATGTACATGTATTCTAGTTAGGTCTATTTCATAGAACGGCCTCTCTGCTGGTTTTACTCTCTCTCTCCTCTCTCTCTCCTCTCTCTCTCTCTCTCTCTTAATCAGCATTCTAATACCGTCGAGCATTTACTTCCCTGAATACAACCTATTATTTGTAAAGCAAATTAATATGATATAAGTAAGCTTAAGTAACAGTCAATAATCGATTCGTCACAAAGTTTATGAGAAATGCGATGCCCATTGTTTACCATGAATACTACCACATAATGTCATCGTTGTCCATCAATCTCCGTGGTGATGACGTCAAAGACTATTTAGGTCACGTGAACTGGGATTCACGCAAAGAAAACTGCCAACATTGACAAAGGTTATACATGTAATACCTAATGAGAAAAACAAAGACGGGGGACAAACAACTGGAGAGACACAGAGAGAGGGGGGGAGTCAGGGAAGGGGAGAAATACTTTTACAGAAAGTTAGACAGACAGAGAAACTCTAAAACTGGCAGACAGATATAACTCAAGAAGACAAAACGAATGAGAAAACCCTAAACGAAAAGATAGAGAAACTGAGAGAAATGAGGAGAGAGAGGATGAGAGACATACAGATAGAAGAACAGGGGGGAGGGGGGGAGTGATAGATTGAGAGAGAGAGAGAGAATTAGAGAGTCACACAAAAAACTTGAAGGAGACAAGGAGAGAGAGAGAAAGAGACATACGTCCAGTTTGAAAACTAGGATAAGGTGAGAGAAGGTGGGAGAGAGAGAGACAGACAGACACAAGGCAGAAAACTGACAGACCAAAGAGAGAGAGAGAGAGAAAGACTAGTGAAAGAGTAACGTAGCCTACGGAGGGAAAGGGTGAGAGAGAAAGTACATGAATGACATCTGAGAAAGACAACGAGAGAGAGACAGATACGACAGACAAAATACGAATACAGCAACAGAGAGTGACAAACAGCAGGCCTACAAAATAAAGTGAGAGAAACAAAGAACGAGATAGAAAGAGAGAGAGAGAGTGAGACAAAAACAAGGATGGGAGGGGGTGAAAAAGAAGCAATTCAATCAGACAGAGAAGGTGAGAATCAGAGGGACAGAGAGAAAGGTCAGACCAGGTAAGTTGACTTTGAGCCAGCCACAACCCTGAGTTTTTACATTACACTGCAGGTGTCTCCAGGCACGCCTTGCTCTGGCAATCGAAGTCTACCTGCAAAATATGAGAGAGATCCCACACCTGTAACCTACATAGGCCTACTCAGTACGGGTACTCCCTTTGGCGAACACACACACGCACACACACACACATTCAAAATACCGGTACATCCAGGCACTCGAACGTACACACACAATTATCAATTTCTGAGGCTACTGTGGCCGTGGTTATCACAATGACATCATACAGTTATAAATGTTAACAACATACAGTAGGGATAACTTGTTTTGCATATCACTGCAGTTAGCGTGTTCCTGAACACAAATGTCAAGATAATCATTGGCCCAGTTTGATGGGGTTTTATTTTTCTTTCATTATTTAAGTTTTTTCAATCCTGATACAGTAGGATTATCCGCTGTCTGAGAAGTTTGTGGGCAGAAGTTTGGAATTTGGAAGATTGCGTAGACAGCGGCACTCATCACTCATCCTACTCTTTCATCGATTTTGAACTGCCAAGAGTTGTCGTACGTCACGTACATACGGGACGTCCGAAATAGATTCGCTCTTATTCTTATCCGAGAAGGCTAGCCACGGACTTCCCTATCCAGGGGAAGTCAGGGGACCGTGGAGTCACTTTAAAAATGCAGGTTTCGATCTTCGTTCCTCGATGTAGGACTCGCCGTGATTTTCATGAGCAGACGCCAAATCACAGAGCCACTGCCTCCCCCTGATCTCCCGGTAATGTTCTCTTGGTCAAATGGCAGAGCTAGTAGTACTTCACTAATCATAGCTCTTACGATTTAGCACATTGAACCAACTCATACAGCAGAGAGTCCGGTAGTCACAATGCAGGCGGTACGGGCACTTTCACAGACATTGCTATAGAAATCGTGGTCATTAATGGACTACAGTCATGCGAAAATGTATGCAGATTTCCCAGATTTACTCTTCCGTGGTCAAATAATTATTGCAATAGGATTAAAGGTTGGACATATCGTCTATACATGAGATGTCGAAATATGTTAGACAAAAGGAGATCTGTAAGTTTGCCTCAAGGCTTGAAGTACTGATACTTGTCAGATATAATAATATGTTTGGACATAAAATATGCAAAACTCGCAGACAATTTTTCTCCTCAGATGACACGCCAAGAGTTAAGTGACATTCTGGCGAGCCGTTTTACTTAAGTGATGGAGTGTTTGAGCCGACATGTCGGGTAAACAACTGCATGTCAGGGATGATGGAACAGCCGGATTGTGAAATCACGATCTCTGGAATCGACTTGTCGATCATTCCGTGGCTCTGTGGAGGGGGGGGAGAGAGAGAGAGAGAGAGAGAGGAGAGAAGAGAGAGAGAGAGAGAAATAGCTATACCTCTCAGGCTGACGCACACTTAGGTAATTTTTATACCCGCCACATTATTGCTATCATAAATTAAATTCCACACTAATTTAGATCATTTTTTTAAATACCGTAACAGCTTTAATATATATAAAAAAAAGAAGATTACCCAATGCTAGTTCAATTTACTTGCCTGTCATCCAAATCCGTCAACAACCTGCACAGCTAGTGTTAAAAGGCCGACCGCTGGGACAGGTGAATCTCGTAAGGTTTCGTTGGCAAATCCACTCATAGAGGAAATCGAAAACTCTATACCGACACCTGTTCAGAAAAAAAAAAAAAAAATGGGTTCAGCCAATCGCCCAAGGAATGTCACGATGACACAGGTTGTCAGTGGCGCGTGCGATCAGCCACGTCAGCAGAATTTTTGGCTAAAGATGATGTTGTCAAGTTTCGGTTCATGCTTTTAGAACTACATTTCTAAAAATTATTTCACCTCTCTACGCACAGCTAATGGATAGCAGATGCCATTACAAAATAATAATAATAAGAAGAAGAAAAATTAACAATAATTAGACAATAAATTCCCCACCTAAAAATTGAAGTTCACCTCAAGGGTTGGTTTATCACATTTTGAGAATCACTGTCTTACTGGATGTGCGGCTGAAAGCTAACGTTGACGACGTTACCCCATCAGACTCAGACACATTATAGAACAAAGCCCACCAGTAGTGCGGAAGTCGCAGCGTCAACGGCCAACATAAAACCATCACAGTCTGATTCAGCTTCCTTCTCCCTGGGGGGCGCAACTTTGTCGTAAAACTGTCTTGCGAATTAATTCCAAAGTAGAATGTTGAAAACGCTTGAAACCTAATTTCAGGAAAATAAATGACAATAGATTGGTCACATTCTCAGAAAATCACATACCGGCATGTAGTTAAGAGAAGCTTAGCAAGGAATCCACAGAGAGTATAGCAAGATTTAAACGTATATCAAAGAATAATAAGAGACATGGAAGGGTAAGGTGGTAGCTGAGATGAAGAAGACACCACTAACTTGGCCGGGATAGGAAAATACAAGACAGGAGAGCTTGAAGATCGCTTGTGGAGACCTGGCCCTGTGTTCTTTTGGGGTCAAAACGTTGATGAGGATGACTATTACCCTGGCAAAAAACCAAGAAGATCGGAAAATTTGGAAAAATGATACCACGGTGTTCAATTTCTACTATCAAAACCTTCATATTTTTGCAGCCAGTCAAAATGTGACCTATGTCGATTTTTCATCTTAGGATGTTTGGTACCGTGTCAGAGCTTATTTCGTACCCTTTCAGGAGGTCAAAAAAGTTAAGAGCTAGCTTTATTCTAGCCAGAGATCTTGCAGTTTAAAGAGGCAAGCGGGATCCCCCCCCCCCCTTGCGCAATGACCAATATTCCAAGAAAATTTAGTTTAAATGAACGGTTGAATCCATAAATCTGTCTCACCAGAACCCAATGTGAATGAAGAAATATTTATAATTCGAGGGTAAGGCCGACACTGTCTTGTTCAGAAATGTATACACTTTTTTTCTACAAAAAAAATCGATGTCTGACCCCCCTCATCGCATTCAAAGCCTAATTTTTCAGTTCTTGCCCAGCGATTTACGTCTCATTTCGACTGGCCAAGAGACATTGTTTGTTTCTTGTTAATTTCTTTGATCAGTTGCCAGTAAGACAGTTGTCTTAGCTTTAAGACAGCGCTGTAAAATAATAAAGTCAATCAAAGTTAGTTGACGGTTGGACAGTCTTTTTCTATTTTATAAAATAATGAAGTCTGTCATAATAATCACTAGCTCAGAGAAACATCAGTTCATCATATGAAACAGTAAATATGTACATAACCTCCCAAATTTTATATCAGGGAATGTGGGGGCACATGTTATTTGTCAGAATAAACGCTGTAATAGAAGAATATCAGTATGAAAATGGAATTCATATAAAATAGTATTTATCTTTGTTCTTTTTTTACGGTGTATACATTCGACCAAAGAGGAGAATTTTGCTTTCAGTCAGTCAGGTTGAGAGAGAGAAAAGGGTTCGGGAGGGGGGACGTTATCAGTGAATAAACACATCATCGACCGGTTCTATTTTTGTTTCTAAAGAGATTCAGATATGCATGACATTTTCATAAAAGATGGACCTCCTGCAGGGGGCCGGGATTTATAAGTAGTTATCTGTTCCCACCTGCAGGCAGTGTAAGCCCGTCAGCAGTGGGGTGTTTCACATAGAATGACATCCTCGACATTCCAGGGGTGGTATATCTTCTCTCTCTCTCTCTCTCTCTGGCCTTGCTCCTGTCTTCTGTTCCGCTTTCTTTCTTTTCTTCTTCTTGACGTGTAAACATATCTTACCGTGTTTGACAGATTATAGCCGTAATCGTGCTGGTGTGCCGTTAACCCCCAACCCAAACAAACAAAACAAAGGAAAACTATGAAAGCTGGATGTGAAGAGCGGGGGAAGAGGGGGCGGATAAACGTTCATAAATAAGGTTTTATGTTCATTTTACATTTCCTTTGGTGGACCAAAAGTCCATTAAGGCGAAGTAATGGCCTCATAACTTGATTTAAACACTGACAAGTATCTGTTGACTTGTGAACAGTTTTCACCCAACCCCTTTTTTTACTTAGGAGATGAGTGTGGCTAAAAAAACAACAACAACAACGTTCACCTGGCCCAAACTTAAATAAACTATTAACATGGCCGCAATCCTCATCCGTATTTTAAAACCCAGGGTTGTGTTTACGGAGTGTCTATCTGGGCCTAGTATTGCAATGAGGAAGCATAGGCAAATAAAAAAAAGTTGCACCACAAAGTAAAGGCGAAACCATTTTGTGTTGGCTCGCACATGGGAACGTCTGTT
>JBCAUA010000607.1:0-13629 GCA_038406235.1 Peronia verruculata | reverse complement strand
GTTACATCTAAGAAATATGGGACATCTACATTTCAAGGCCACCTACAACAATAACCATGAGTTGAACTATCTTTTCCTTTTAAGGTAAAATACCTAGCATCTTAAGATATTGATCTAGTATGTTTGCAGATCGGTTTAAAGCTGTTCTAAAATTGTCCTTTGTGTGACAATCTTATGGTCGACCTTTTGAGAATGGCTCATATTCCAAATTTGAAGGCAACTGGTTGAGAAATTAAAAAAGCCTTAGGGAAAAAAGTAAAGAAATAATACATATTGAGAAAACTGCAATTGAATTTTCATAATCTCTCTATACAGTCATTTAGTGGGATGGTGTTGGTGCCGTTTTGGAGCACAAAAGATATGTTTCTGGTCATATCCATTATTTTTCTGGTATAAGAAGAGTTCAAAGTGTGTAAAAATGGGAAAACCCCATTTTTGATATTTTAGCGCCAAAACCTTAATTCCAGGACCCACACCCCCCCTTAAATTATGCATGTTTTATCAGATCATCATAGATCAATGGTAGCTTCCAACACCACCATTTATATGACCATGGTCAGAAAAAAAGTACAAAAAATTGTTCTCCTGACATTGGATAAGAATTCTTTGCTTCTGTCAAATGCTAGAACAAATGCTGGACATCTGTTTCTTTCCTTTTATTTTTTTCTTTTACCATATAACAGTTTACTTGTTCAACTATATGTCTGGTGACACTGCGGATGCCATCATCTTTGTCCATGCTACTGCCTATCTGTTCTGTCACTTCCACTGCATCCTCTCTGAGTTTATTAATATCCGTTTCAGCATCTACTGGGGATGAAGTCATTGATGGAGTTGCGACAGGTTCTGAAAAACAAATGTACAAAACCCATGAATTTGAGAACACTAAACCTCGTGATATAACCATAAAAATACCTTGAAGTTTATGATTCTTAACCCCCACTGCTCTCTTGACGTACAACGTACTTCTGAATATGACTGGGGGCCTGATGTGTAATTGACGCAGAGCATACATCACCATAAGACATGGTTTTTACAAAAAAGAAAAAATATCTAAAAATTAAGATGACTGTCTACCAGCAACTAATCAAATACAGAAAAAAAAGTGGAAAAACAATATGAAGAATTTTGAATTGAGTTAATAAAAGAAACAAATTTTCGAGCGTGCTTGGCTCTTCGTCAGGGCAATAAAGAAAACATATGAAATGTAAGATATGGTTTTACAATGACATCCGCTGTGCATCAACAGCGCATCTGACCACAGTCATATTATAAGGTATATTTTATGTCAACTGAGCTGAACTTGACAGAAATGAAATTATGTTATACTCCACTGGTGATTCTGCCCATTTCATGAAATTTTCTTAAGATGCAGTGAAGAAATATGCGCAACAGTGAAGGTGTCAAAAGCCTGTTGAATCAGATCCCTTTCTCACTTGAGAGAAGCAAACTACCAAACAAACAAACAAACAAACAAACAAAAAAACTACAAGCCTTCTCCCACTACCCTCAACATAATATAGCCTGTCCATTTTAGATCATCCTCAACTTAGAGCAAAAAACAAAAAAAAAAAAAAAAAGGGAAGTTCTTTTATTCTAATGCATCTGTATGTCCTGAGGGTGACTGTTTTTATTAGTAAGGATAGACTATTTTAACCCTTCCCTATCAAATTCAGGATGTTCAAATCAGAGTAAAACAGTGAAAAAAATTTGACTTTTTCAAACAGTTGCCATGGCAAATGCTGCAATCTTGGATTTTGGATTTCTAAAGTGAATAATTTTAAAATCTATCTCCTTTATCAAATTTCAATATAACTTGATGAAACATGTGAACATATTGTTTGTCATAATATTTAAAAAGTTGCAGATTTTCAACTCTTCTTATGTAAAAGAAAATTTTCTACATATCTTTTTAAATGCCATAAAATGACATTTCAAATTTCACCTTTTTTTTTTTTTTTTCAGTGAAAAACACATTTTTTCCTCAACCTACAAACTGAATGGAACGTATGTATGTTATTTCTTTACTCTTGTGAAAATAAATAGCAAAATAGTGTAAAGAAAAAAAAGTGAGTTTTCAGAAAAACGCATTTCAAATTTGTTGGTTTTTTTTTTTCAGCAAAAACTTGGCGGAGCGTTTTCTCTTGGGCTTTCACCGTTCAGCTCCAAAACAGCTTTTTTTTTTTACATGTAAGCCCTCTCTCATACCTCTTTCTGGCTTTCTCGGCATATCTTTTCTTGAATATTGCTCCCAACCCCTCATTATTATAAGGGCTCTGATTGAGTCACTTCTAGGTTCTTGAGGGTCTATATTGTGCCCCCCCCCCCCTTATTTTTTTTTACTGTCCAAACCAAGAGTGTCTTGACATTTATTATGGCATATAGTTCACAACTAAGCTCTGAAGCAGCAAAAAAAAAAAAAATGAAATTTCATAATTTAAATTATGTGGAAGTTCATTTTAGAAAGCCTAGAGAAAGCTTACACTGATAATATGCATGATAATCTAATGACCATCCATGGCACTGAGGCTCAAGACACTGCTAGAAGAGGTCAAATCAAATGTTTTATGCACTCTCTGCCAATATGTAATTAAACAGTGATGACCCATTTGTAGCAGCCAGAAGGAGCCAAATCCTGGCTAACAGTAGGTGACGCCTACCATTGAATGACCATGAGTGAAGCACGTTAGATGCAATGTCTACTTTATGATACCATTTTTATACTCAGAAAAGGTAGGGCTTTTCAGAAAAAAAAAAAAAAAAAACCCAAAATCACATTTCTTTTTAAAGTAAATTCTATATTCGAAGGTGCTCCACCCACACGAACGTCAAGACCCACATTTGATTAGTGAAATTTTTACCTTCCACATGAGTCAAGTTAAATGTAATTTCATCATCCACTACTTGTTCAGATGTTGTGGCATCATGCTCGGTGTGGATGACTTCTTGTTTCCATGGTGACTCCAAGTCTGGCCTGACCAGATCCTTCAGCTTATCTGACAGCCTGAGATACAAGAAATAATAGGGAAAAAAGAAAAAATCATTTAAAACTTTCAAAATTCAGATGCCCATTTACTTATACCAGCTACCATTCCATAAATTTGCCCCCATGCTGTATGTCTTCTATTAAGGTACATTCTTCTCTTTTGAAGAAACACATTAACTTTCTATCAGAATGGAAAAATGAGAAAAAGTCAGAATAATAATAATAATAATATAGTACATTTATAAAGCGCCTATGCAAAGCCCCAAGGCGCTTTACAATAACACATTCATCAACAACACATAGTTCATCATTAATAACTACCTCCATACACACACGCGCGCGCACGCACACACACACACATACACTCACAGAAGGAGAATGTCTGTCATTGATGATGTAATAATCAAACATTTAAACAATAAGGATTGTCATAGTGCAAGCAAACTCATTTAAAAAAAAAAAAAATGCAAAAAAAAAAAAAAAAAGCAACAACAACAGTGATTAAAAAAACAAGACAAACAAATGAAATCCCACTTATAACTTCTGCCATCACTGTCCATTTCTGTCATTTCTGTATCCACATGTAGTGTTTCCTGAAGTCGAGCTGGTACATTTTGGCTTGATAGTGCTGGACTTTCTTCCCCTGGAGCATCTCGCGTGTCTTCAGAGAAAAATGTAACAGGTATACACTAACAAGAATATTTAAAAATAAGTGAGAATTCTTTTCTTTTTCTATTTTCTTATTGCTTTCTTCCTATTTTGCACTAATAAAATCTAGACATTCATTTGGAGGAACATATCACTATGTCAACATAAAATGATAATACATGCTTTTTCCAGCTGATAATAAAATCATACGGGACAAATATTACAATTATATGGAAAGGATGATTCAGTTACAAGATTAAACTTTTTCAGCACTATGACTGAAGTGAAGGGGTTAAACTTCTGAATCACAAATATGAGAACTCATTTTCCCTATTTTTTACTTTCAGGACACAATTAGTGACACTGGTATCAGTTCAGATTAAAATGTCCATAATCTTTTGGGTCACTACCATTGTTATTTAATTCTAATACTTACCCAAAGGAATGGACTGCATTGCACTGTCTGGTTCTGTTGGAATATTTCTTTCCACTTTTTCCTGTGCAAGCTGAATGTTTTCTTGCTCAGACACAATCTTTTGTTCTTTAACCTACAGTTGGGGGGAAAAAAATCTCTTTTCATCATTTCACCATTTAAAAGATGTCATTCCCATGAAAAAAAAATAAATAAATAAATATGCTATCATATGTAAACAGGTTGTTGCAGTCTAAATGAAGCCTGATAAAATAGTGTTTGCTTTGAGTTAAAATTGCAATAAACAGGAAACAGTGTTCGAAGTTATAACTTGTAGACACCACAACAGTTTCCTTGTCTATTTTAACTTTGAAAACAAGATTGGCTGTCACTTCTATTTCATTCAGACAACAGTACAAGCATCCACAATTCTAGATCAATGAGGTGTAAAATCTAAATGGGTAAAATGAAAAATTGTGACCAATTCACCTCCTCTGATACTTCAGTTGATGGAGATCTAGAAAACTCAGCTGACACAGTGGTTGGGGAAGGTGTGGGTGATGGAGAGATGCCAACAAACCGCAACTGTTTAGGAGTAACCACTCCCTCTTTTGTACTTTGTCCAGTCAGAGTCACAGATGCAGGAGGTGTAGTAGGACTTGTTGGGAGTGATGAATCAGATTTTGAGAAGCCAAGCCTCTTTGAACGGGATCCAGACGATCTACGAGAACTTGATTTCTCTGCAAACATGTATCATGTTTTCATTTTATTTACTGAAATATTAATTACACTGTGAAAATCTCATTTATCAATATTTTAACAACTGACAGATTTCATTAACAATTTTGTATGCTCATATATCACAACATCTTACTTCTCAATGAACAACCGAGACATCAAATACCTTTCTTTTTCCCTTTTCCTTGACACCAAAGGCATACACATGCACACAGACACAAACCACTCAAAACAAGCAATTCTTCAAATGGATATGTGTACTGTCACTTACCTCTTGAGCTGGGCAGGAGGGTCTTGCTCAGCCGTCGTACTTTCAGTATTGACTGAGGTGTTTTCACAAACTGACCTGGACTCATAGATTTCCTCTTGTGGTCTCTCACCGGGGTGCGCAGAAGTTGCAAACACTCCTCTGTCAGCTGTCTTAAACTCCTGCATCAAGTCCAGAGGTTGAAAAATATGAAAATTAGGAGGAGCAATGATGCAAAGCTAAACATGCACCAGATTAAATTATTAACATTCTCTGACATATGTACACAGCACTTTTGTTTTCTTATTAATTCCACTTATTTCATTCCATGAACTGTCACAAATTCCACACAATTTGTTCATACTGTAAGAATTTAAGTTGTGAAAAAAAAAAAAAAAAAAGTAACAATTTCATTCTGCATCTGTTTTCATGTCTCATTTTCCATAATGCAATCAGAACAACACAGAGAAATACATGTACTAAAACTCTGATTGAAGATATGAACACCTGTCAACCAAATGCTTCAGTACAATACAACACAATGGATAGGAACAAAAAAAAAAAAAAAAAGTGGGGGAAGGGATTTTTTTTATATTTTTCTTGTAAAAATGAGGTACATACACATTGCCATTTTGCTGACTATATGAATCATCCAATAAAGCTTTTCGCTTGGTTATGGATAAAGGATTCGTTGGCTTTGGAGACAATTTCAGCTCTGGATAAATTGTGTCTGTAGTTCTGTAAGTACACCAAAGTAAAAGATCGAACTTGAACATATTTGTAAAATAGTTTATTTCTTTTATAGTCTAGGGCATAGAAACATTTGAAAAGAATCAAAAATGGAGACTAACAGCCATCCCTCAAACACAAACATGGAAAAGAACTCTTCAGATTTGAAAACTTAAAATAAAATTTAGTTTTTTCCTATATTCTTAGGAACCAGCAAAGCACATGCCTATACTAACAACATCTTCAAGTCTACCAATGAATCATAACAATATCAGTTTTGAAGTTTAAACTTTTAAAGAATTGGCCTTACAATTTCCAGGAAAACAGCATGTCATGACATCTCAGCACTATAAAAGATGCAACTTTTCCCTCATTTATAGGGAGAATCTGAGTGCAGTATATTTATGACCTAATATTTTAAAAAACTAATTTGTGTTGATAGCCAATCTTTTACCTTGAATAAGATCTGTGCTTAGGTGTTCTGGGTGTGCTGAGAAATGGAACATTGGTCCCTGAGTGATTCAATTTTTGCCTGTGAAAAAAAAAAAAAAACAATGGCAAACAAATATTATCATGGAACTATTCTCAACATCTGATACATTTATTAGGCTCATAAATATACATTTCAATATTTTAATAGTTAAACCATCCTGTCTGTCAATTCTGCAATATAAACAAAAATGACTATACATCAGGACTGCTACTACATATTACTTTGCAAAAGAACACACACGCACGCACACACACACACAAATAATAACAAATTAATTTTTTAATAATTTTTTTTTTCCCCAGGGACAATTGCTGATAGGTTATTTTTCCATAAATATGAGATTTTAATAGACATTTTCCAATTTCATGTTGTTTTTTTTTTTTAGCTGGAGCATTCAACTGCAGTTGCCAGCTGAGTGCTTTCATGGAAAATGTCTGGAATTTGTCATGGATTAAGTATACTTGAAAAAAAAAAAAAAGTCAGGCAACAAGTATTCGCTGATGATTCTGTTCCCTGCAGAACACTGCACTTCAAATGGATAGACAGGCACCTGTAAATGGTTGTTGGCAATTCTGTGGTAAACAGTAGAGATCTGGGTACCGGCATGCCTTACATTTTATCCTAAATATGAATAAGCCAAACTATTATGGGTTATGGTTTTATTACATCCTTCAACCTTATGTGGGCAGCTACCTCAACCTCTATCGTGTTTGATTGAAAGATTTCTGTCGTCTGTCAGCACCACAGAGTGCAGGCTGCTGCAGGTAATGACACAGATAGGGTAATTCTCCCAAAGACACTATACATATCACTAAAACAATGCGTGCACAGCCATGGCCCCCCTGTTTACACACTCTTATTTTTACATCATTAAAAATATGCATGCAGGAAGCTGTGCTGCTTGCATTACTAGTTTTGTGTACAAGATCTCAATCAAGTTGTGCTCAAACTCACCCCTCTGGATCTTTCTCGGAAAACAAAAAATGACATGCAACGGTTCTTGAATCTGTGTGATCAATGCCTGCACACCACTGCTCCCTTCTTCTCGATTTCATGATTGTCACCATTACTGTTTACATGCTGTACACTTGACATATGGGGGCATTGCATGTCATGGTAAATGCAAAATTAGCCTTGTGTTCGGTCTTATCAGTAAGGTGTCTTTGGTTCTCCTCTATTATTTCTGACCTTCACTAACTCTGCTAAATAAAAAAAAACCAACTGAAATCAAACACTAACACAGAGGGATCCTTGAAGGTCTGCTCATCTTCATCCTCACTCCCTACCATCTGCTGGGCTTCAGTAACCTTCTCGATGACAGTCATGACAAAGTGTGACCTTGACATAGCAGTGTGATCTGAATTGTGTACTACTGTTGACAATGGCTTTGGTCTTTGTACTGAACAAGAGAAAAAAAAAAAGTATGGCTATTTAAAATAAATACTTACTGAAAAGAAAAAGTCCTTGTATGATAAAATTACTATTGTAAAACAAATATAACACAAATGAGGACCAAGCTATGATATGACAATGCAACATTCATTTGAGTGCACAAAATGTCACATTTCTGAAAAAGCTGGACACGATAGCATGAGCATTTTCTATAGACCATTTCAATTCTCAAAGCCTACAAGAATGTAAACCTGCCTGAATTAATGATTACTTGCCCACATTCCACATCTTCAAATACTTCTACTCCTTTTACAGCTCGAATCTCTGGATGTAAAACATGATCTTTTCAGAGGAAATAAATGAATTTGATCAGCTGTTGAAAGACAAAAATCTGTACTGATGATAATCTTCTTCTTCTTTTTTTTTTTTTACTTCTAATCACTTACCTTGAAAATGCCTTGATGCTGCTGTGGATGCTCTCTGCTTTTCCATTAACAGCTTTCTAGTCACATCTGGCAGAGCTTTCAGATATGCATCCATTAATCTATTTCTTGTTGCAGCTCTTTCCTGAGCTATCAGGCTTGTCTCCAACTGTTAAATTGATAGATAACAATTGAATGTTGATATGAACTTGTCATTTCGTTTGACATCAATAGTCATGTCATATTTAATTTTCAACGACAGGTCTGCAGTTTGTTGGGTTTTTTTTTTTTTTTTCCAATATTGTGCATTGTCATGGTAAAGCTCTCAATCAAATAAACAGACATCAAAAGACAAAAATGAATGTTTAGTAATGAAGAAAAAGGGAAAAAAGGCAACTAGCTAAGTTGAGAGCATGGTATCTAGCTTTACAGGTTACCTTGTCCAGACGTTTCATGTCCTCATTTAGCTGGAAGGCTTGTAAGAATCTTGAATGATGGAGATAATACAGAAGCAATGGTTCAAGAGCATGAGGTTCTGCTCGCTGCCTCAAGTAATCTTCCAAATATTTCTCCTCCATGTCTGTCAAACTCAGCTGGAGCAACTGTCCTAAAAGCTTGTCTGTGAGAGAAATTTCAACAAATCTGTTCACATCAAGTTTTTTTCACTGGATCAAGCTTATCAGACAAAAGAAAGTAAACATCTAGATGCATATTAATTTATAACGCAAGTCAAATTAATCTCAATTCTGATATTAGGATTAATTATCACAAATATGAAGATTAGCCAGTGTCTAGGATTAGCATAAAAATTTGTTTCATAACAACATCAGAAATTCAGACATCTATTGGCAGATATCCATTTATTACTGTCTTTCAACACTTAAGGCACATAAGGCACTTCACACATAGAAGAGCACCATCACGATCTAGTGAAAGAAAAACAAAACATGAAAACAAAAGCTTATATTCAAACTGCAACACTGACAAACAAACAAAAAAAAAAAAAAGAGGCTATGATACCCCACTTACGCTTCTGACACTCTTTCAATAGATGATTCATTAGCTGAGCAAAATTCTTATCATTCTGACATCCACGCATGAACTCGACAGCTTGACTCACATGCCTAGTAAGTAGAAAGCATAAAAATAATATACATCTTATTTGAGTTACACAGATCAAAATACAACAGTTACAATATGTCATTCTTTCAGATAAAGTACAGGTTTTTCTTTCAGTTTTCAGTGTGATCCACAGATTTTTTGTGGACTAATGTTAGAGGCAGCAGTAGTGTATTTAAAAATTTTCTGTCTGAAATGATTAGGGTTAGTGGCAATAGGAAAATGCATCACAAGCAGACTTGCCCCTTTGCCAACCCCAAAAAATCAGCATCTTAACTCTCAAAAATCTTAATTTGGCTGAAAAAAATCGGAATTATACAAACAATGAGGTACTTTTACAGCTAATCATGTTTATTTTTAAAATCTAGATCTAGATCTGTAGATCTAGTCTACAGATTTATTTAGTCTATATCCCATGTACATCAAATTCTTGAATTAGATCTCTATTGATATTAATCCCTATTATTTCTGAATAATAATAATAATTCAATAATATAAAGACTAAGGAAAGAAATTATAATTCGACCACATACTAAGAAATAAAAATAAGAAACATCTAGACTCCAGATCTAGACATCTAAACAAAGGAGCCATTGGGAGCAGTAAAAAGCAGGCGAGTTGGGCTTGCCATGAGAACCATAAGTATCATCGTATGCCTATTTCTGATGTACATGTAGCTGGAACTAGATATAAATTTAGTTCCGATACAATGCAGCTCTTAAACAAAGCAATAACTAATAAGCGAGACGGTAGCGATTGCAAGACTACCGAAACGCGAGTTCGCAAGGCAGATGTGACGTAAACTATCAAGCACTCCGGCGAAATGAAATCGACACAGTTCAAAACAGGCACTATCGAGCCAATGTCGGCAAAACAAAAAATTCGAATATCTTGTGGGCCATAGGAAACATGGGAAGGTCGGGAATTTGTGGGAAGAAAATGGAATATTCCGATAAAATTAGAATAAGTGGCAGGTCCACATCAGGCCTTCCATCTAAATTAAGAACCTCAGAAATAATCTTTCATTAAAATTTGATCGTCAGGATATTTTTAACAGGTGACTAGTGATCATGGCATATGGTTCAGAAGCATATTGCAAAATATATGATTTTCACCTGTTGTTCATCAGCACAGATATGTATAACTGCTGCTGCTGAGGTGAGCCACCCAGCACACCTTTAGTGTGTAAGTAGCGTGTGGCTGCTTTACCCTCTGACTGGGCCAGCAGTGTGTTGACCACAGCTGCATGTTTCCAGTTGCCACCTACATCATCATGCACATTTGGGTTCACTAGTTGTCTCACTCCTTCCTGAAAGATGAAATAAAAGGAAAGGTAATGATATACAGATGATGGACAACTATACTTGACATACAACGTCGATTTTTTCCTTCAGATTCAATGGAAAATTTATACAGCTCCAAATTCACTTAATTCTTCCTCCACCAGACAAGCATAATTGACACACAAATGATCTAGGGCTTGGAGACAAATCTCAGTAACTGAAAAAATATTGCTATCAGTGGAGGAAAGAAAAAGGCACTATCATTACAACTCTTTAGATTAAAAATTTATTTTTGTGACATCAAAATAATACAAAGTTATTGTAGTTCTCCGTTCCATAAAGAATGACACTGGTTCTTGACATGCTTTTGTTTTTAAACGTTATTTCAGAGTAAAATTTATGTATATTCTTATGTTGGCTCTCTTTAAATTTAAATAAAGATAATCAAAAATGCATCAATTTTTGAGAGAAGTCAGAGATAATCAAAATAGTTAACATTTCACACATTATGAAACAATTTTCAATGCTGAAACAGAACAACCTAATGAACCTAACCTCAAAATCTCTGTGATCAATGAACCACAAGCCTTGAACCTGATGCACGAGACTTGGACTAAGCATAAATCTCTGAATAAAACTGGCCACTATAGTCTCCTCAGTGTCTGATTTAGAGAGGGCTGCCAAGTCTTGGAGCAGGTACAAAGTGATGGCATGTTTGATTTCAATATTCACTTCTTCGATCAGGTACATGTTAACCAATGCCTGCATAATGGAGACAAAGACAATTTCCAGTAAGAAACAAATATTGCTAACACTGGTTTACAACATCAAAAACAAACCAACGGTTCCATTGTCTTATGGCAGGGTCTTGCCAACAAACCATCAAAATACACATCAGTTGATATCTGTAGATGCTAAGGTAAGAAAACTCCATTGCACATGTGATTTAAATCCAACACAAGAATAGGTGATTTTATGAAGGGACTATCTGCAAAATAATATTGAAGTTTTAATGATAGTTAGCAATGTATAAAATGAATTTAAAATCAACACAGCTGAGAATGTCAACGAGAAGATATTTTCTCACTCATGCTTCATCACAAGGCAGAATACCTCATTACATTTTACACAATAATAATTGTATGCTAACATTTTCAAAGGCCATTATAGTAAATAGGCAGAAAATTTTCCACAAAAGTAACAAGAGACAGCTTACTTGTATGCTAGGTGGTGGATAAAGTCCATCTCCTCCCAATGTCTCCCACAGTTTCTTGATCTGAGGACCCTGGCATTCCAGTAGATCATCAATCAACAAAAGATTGAAACCATCCACTGCGCTGTGAACAAGATACAAAGATTAAACGTAAACATCTTTTCAGTTCATATAATGTCCTCTTACTCTTAGGCTATGATTGAGAAGAGACGAAATGTTAGGAATGGCCCAAACAAAGAATAGGGCTCAAATGAAAAAAATAATCATGGGATGTTAACTGCCATGATTATAACTGTCAATTCTCAGAAATTCAAACTCTAGATCTGGTCACAGCATTTTCAGTGAAAACACCAACACTTATAGTCTGTGGCTACTGCCACTCAACTATAAAAAAAAAGAGTAGGTGAGATAGCTGAAGATCCCAGCAAACAATGAATCAAAGAAATCATCACTGGTATTCCTAGAAGCAGCTACACAAGTTTGACACAGCTATGACAGTGGATGGAAGTGATGCTATCTCAAGGAAGTAGTGATTATAAATCAATGAGGCAAACCTTTTCAGACCACTAAGCTCCATTCTCCTCTTCCTGTAAGCCTCACACAGGTCACTGACAGGATAGGCAAAGAGTCCAGACACTGGATCACTGGCCTCATCTATCTCTGGCAGCAAGTTGAAGGAGACACACCATCGCACCATGTTGTAATGTTGCAAGAGAATGTTGATCACATCCTGACGCAGCTCTAACTCTAGCTGACCTGCAACAACATTAAGTCTTTTATTACAATATCATTAATATAGTTCAGTCAAACACAGCTAAGGATTTTTCATAATGGCAATGACAACTGCATCATGGGCAGGCAGTGTAAGTTCTTATTACAAATTAATATTCATAGATGGTTCACTTGTCTAGGATGTTGAAAACTATGTACTAGAAAGTTACTGTTAAATTTGTTGTTGTTATATCATTCAGTCAGATTTCACCACTTTGTTAATTTTATTCATTATTGACAGAGAGATCTCAATACACAAATGTCCAATCTGTTTCATTTTTCAGAGAACTTCTGAATTTGGGTTCCAACATAATTTTATAAACAAGAAATTTCTGGCAGACTTAAGTTCACACTTTTCAAGAAAGTAAAACAGAACTGGGAGTATTTGGTCACACTGGATAAGTCAAAAACTTCTAATTTGATTAACTGGACCAGAGCTATGGAACATGAAGAAAAGTGTATTATGTTGGGCCATATGTGATCATCTCTTTGTGCTCTACTATCCTTTACCTTTCTCAGTTGTAGGACTTGACTGTGCTGCTAGTGTTGCAAAAACATGTTTGAGGTGGAACAACGACTCAGTCAAACATTCCAGCTGCCAGTCAGTTCTGGGATCCAAATGATGGCCGCTCCAGTCATACAACATCTCACCTGGATGATCACAAAGAGAGCACATAATTCAAAGAAACAAAATTCAGTTTTGTTTAGATTTTTCTAAAGTGGTTACTACATCTTGTGATAAAATCTGTCCTTTAGATGCTGTACACAAATTTCTATATTCATTTACTAACTTCTTAAGGGGAATCTCATGATTTTGTTGAGAAACTGAAATTTATATTCTTCATTCACTGCTGTTTGACTACCAACATAACGCTGGTGGAGTGATGAAACCTCGTAACCCACAAATTTTTCAAAAAACGTTTTTTTGGCTTAATGTCTTCTCCCAGGTCTTCTTCACATTGTGTGAAAAGCTAGAAATAAAATTCGAGATGGAAATTATTTAAAATGGTGAATAAAAAAACCTCGGATGTTTGCCACCATGATATCTTGGCGTGATGAAACCTCGCAACCCTCACCTGGTGCACTGATCTGCTGTTGTGTGGTTTCATCACTCCCAGTTTGAGAGAGCAGCATGCTGATAACGAGGTTTTAGGTAAGCCTTCTTATATGAATGGC
>JBCAUA010000596.1:0-13629 GCA_038406235.1 Peronia verruculata | reverse complement strand
ATCTATCTATCTATCTATCTGTCTGTCTGTCTGTCTGTCTGTCTGTCTGTCTGTCTGTCTGTCTGTCTGTCTATCTGCCTGCCTGCCTGTCTCTCTCTCTCTCTCTCTCTATCTATCTATCTATCTATCTATCTGCCTGTCTGTCTGTCAGTCTGCCGTCTGTCTGTTCGTCCGTCTGTCTGCCTGTCTGTCTTTCTGTCCGTCTCTCTGTCTGTCGATCTATCAGTCTTTCTGTCTGCAGGCCTGTCTATCTGTCTGTCTGTCTGCCTCTTTCTCAGTAAATCTGTCCGTATGTCTCCTTTGACCGAATAAAACCGGATTCCCTGTGACTGCTCGTGTAAAAGAGGGCCCTTTGATCGCCGTCAGACCAAGGTGAATCCGGCCTCTGATCACGTCTTCAAGCGGAAAGTGGGTGAAAGTCGATCTTTTAGTTTGATTGATTACAGGCCACACTGGATGTCGGGCAGGGGAAAGTAGATGTGAATGCTGGTGTTTTTTGTTTTTTTTTAAACTTACATTTCTTTCTTTCTTTCTTTCTTTCTTTCTTTCTTTCTTTCTTTCTTTCTTTCTTTCTTGCTTTCTTTCTTTCTTTCGTTCTTTCTCTCTTTCGTTCTTTCTTTTTTCTTTCTTTCTTTCTTCTTTCTTTTCTTCTTTTTTTTTTTTTAGAAGCCCTCAGCACGGCGTCTCAATTCCGTTTTAAAATATTGAAGTGAGAAACATAATGAAACAATTTTTAGATTTTAAACGCAATGAAAGACTCCATAAATCAAGACTTGTATTATGTAAATTTTGCCGTAACCTTGAGGTCTGGACTGAAAATGCCTGAGAATTTGGACGAGTTGATCTAAATTAACTGTGATTGAGGTTTCTGGGTCCGTCCCTACAGTCTTGTGTCCACTAATGACTGACTCGAGTCCACTTTTATACGTGATTGATTTTCTTTGTCTGTTGAAGGTGAAGATCTGGTTCCAAAACCGACGCAATAAGTGGAAGCGACAGTTAGCGGCGGAGATGGAGGCGGCCAACCTGTCCCAGAGAGCTTCCCACCGCATGGTGCGGGTACCGGTTCTGTACCACGAGAACAACTTTCCCCCGCCTCACACCAGACCAGAGTCCAGACACCCAGGCAGCTCCCCCCCTCTCAATCCCTCCCTCCCCTCCTCTCTGTCTTCACCCTTGCCTTCCACACTCCCCTCCACCCTCTCCCCCCTGTGTTACCCCCACCCTTATCCACACATCTCCTCTCTCCGCTCGCTGCATGGCGCAGTTTGACGATGACACCAGGACATTCCTGAACGACATCTCAACAGCCAGTTCCAGTTTGCAGCCACCTACCCAACGCATGCGCAGTTAGCAGCAATTGACAGTATTGTTGGTGTTTGGTCAGTCAGGAGAAGACATCTGACTACATCCGGTCACCTACATGTACCGGAAATCCGCATTCACTGTCGATTCTCTATCATCTACACTTGGACTGTCTTACCTACAGCCGTGTATGATGACCAGCTATAGTTACTCACTCCCTACTAATCCATGCATGAGATCGAGCTCTCATTATAGGGGCATTTCATTTAAAAGAGATGTGCAAATAGATCACTGCAGAAAACTCACAAAGAGAGAGACCAGAAACATTGTTTTCTACATTAGGAGAAGATCGGTCGGTCTCTGTCACTGAACATGTCAAATCACATTTGACTGTCAGTTAGCATAAGGTAGATCTCTGAAGCCACCTTAGCCAGGAAAAGATAAAGGAAGTGGGGAAACTGTTACTGGGATGAATTTGACTCTTGAGTGGAAAATTATCCAGTTGAGGCCTAAAAACATTAGTAACTAGATAATCTTAGTTATCTCTTCTCAGTGACTTCCAGTGTTAGATTTGCCTGTAAGATAAAACCACTATACTCTGACTATAAACCAAAAGATCAGAGTAAAGGCCACTTTATTCATATAGGCAATGGAAACACAGACAGGGTGATTTAAGGTAATAACACACGCTTAGTTTTAATGTGCTCTCTCAGGCAGATCTGGCTGAGCATTAAAAAAAAAAAAAAATGCTGTCTTTTGATCGATCAAACCTTTGACACAATAGTTCAGATCTAGATACTATAAAAAGCGGATTAACCATAAAGTCATCAAATTTATTGGATGGTTCTGTGGTTCCCTACCGATAATTTGTAATGCGCTACAATTAAAATTGTAGATATGAACACGGCTGTTTTACACAACATAGTTGTGGACAGATATGGAGCTATGGTTCTAAGTTAGAAATTGAAGGCAACACATTACTCGCAAATTTGATGGCAGGACAGCTCTTGACCATTGCGCCATCCTGTGTACCCCGCTGAACATGTGATTTTAAGCGCTTGAAATAGCTTTAGATATATTATATTTGTACATAGCATTTTGATGAGATACCAAAGATGTACAGACTGAAGACTTTGCAGCATTCTTTAAGGACTGCTTTGTTTGAAACATCATGCATTAATTTGTCTCCGTCACTGAAGAAAAAAAAAAAAAACACAATCATATTGATGTACATTTCTGTGTTCTTCATGATTTTTAATTTTTAAATATGAAAGCCATGATTTGTGTTCATTAGAATAGAGTTTTCATATGATTTGTAGATATTTGTCACTAAAATGTACTGGAAAAGTGGAGTGAGGAACAGATCAATAAGGTGTCAGTTCTCATCAGCAAAGCAAGAGCCTGTGTGATATGAATGAAGAGCAAATGATGGTGTACTACTCATTTGGGCGAGACGACTACATTGTAAACCAAAAGGCAATAAAAGAGAAAAGCAAAACAACAACATTCCACCCGTCTATAACCAGTGGTCGACCTGATGCGAATCAGCTTAGGATTCATTTGTGTAAAAAGTTGAAAATATTGGCAGTGGCAAAAAGACGCTCGGTGTCCAGGGCCGGTTTTAATCCTATTTGACCAATTTTATCAAATTGGGCCCGGCACCTCAGGACTAACTGGGCCCCGCAATTCCTAGCACCAGCCCTGCCAGTGTCTCATTAAAATTTGCTCAGGTATAGGAAAGAAAAAGACATGTCAGAATTATGAATTCTAGCACGTTCCAGGAATTAATTGAGAAGAAAAGTTGCATTAAGTTTCGAAAAAGAGACCACTTGTTTAATTTGCCCATATCAGAATCAAGTCAAGAAATTGCTCAGATACATTTTTTGTTATTTAGATTTTGCATGTATCACTCCATAACTCCTTAAATTTCAAGACAATTTATAGATAATGTTCCTTCTGTTTTTAACATTCATTTTATATTGATATTCAATTCTGAATTTACCATCCAGGACAAGTGTTCAGTTTTGTGACTATTAAAAAAAAAAAAATATATTTTTTTTTTACAATTTTGTCACATTACAGACAGCAACATGTATATTGTTCCGTTATTTCATCTTCCTTACATACATATTTTTTTTTTCTATCTCTTTGCTGGGAGCCCACAATAGACGATATCTTTATCTTGAAATCGCAAGAATGCAAAAGATGTCACTCCCTTCCATCCCTTTAGTTTCACATCTTTTTATTTTTCATGTTACTTATACATGATTGTCATGTATATTATCTAATTCGAGTAACACTGTGTTCTATTTGAGGTGATGAAATTTTATTTGTTCCGTTTATTCAGCTACTGGTGCGATTTCAATATTTTTTTTCTAATTTAGGTAATTTCTACCTTCATGGGATTATGTTATCATTTTCAACATCCCTCTTTTAATATGGTGATCCATATCATTAGTTCTTCATTGATACTGGGTTTATTATTTTTTCTCCATTTTGTTGTTGTTACAAAGGATTGCCATGTTTCTCGGCATTTTTTCTTTGAGCGGTGAAGCTTAAGATGGACAGAGACGAAGTGCTTCTCGGAATAGGCCACCCGTCTTTTGCTTGCAGGTGTATTTTTTTTTCCTTAAAATTCGTCTAGATGGAGTAAATGTGTGGTCATAATACTTGAATGCCGGAAAGCAAATTAATGAATGAGAGTCTTAATGTTAAATGTTAACAACTTCCTGTTAGAACGAATTAAAAACAACAATGTTCAACCCGTTGATTTTGATAATGGCAACAATGTACATTATCTCATTCTGAACTTTAATATTTTTGATTTTCCCATCGTGACCACTGAGATTATTTATTAAATGCACCCACCTTTAATTAAACTAGCATCATGACTACGAAGTCACTTGAATCTCTGGGCACGCACAGATAAGGTCCAAAAAACTTGAGTCTTAAAATGAAACGAAACGAAAATACACCACAAGTGTAATCAGACGTTTTTCTTTTCAAGGCAAATCACTAAATTGACCAAAATATAATATCTCATTTATAATTTATACTCAAACATAGAGTACAATTGTCATTATCTACATACTAGTATAGTAAGGAAACGAACTTTTCCCTTCCAGCAGGAAAAAGAAATCTTATCAACTGATCTAAATATTAAGCTCAGTTTTAATGTTAAGTGAAAAACTGAGCAATAGGAATGTTAACTAGAAGCTAGTTCAGAAATTCATGTCTCGAACAGACACAGAGAACAGAAAGCCTTAAGATTCATTGCTTGATTCAAATTACGCCGTGGACTCTGTCACCCTGACATCAGCAAAAGTACACGTAAATGACTACTTTGAATGGCGAGCTGTCATATGTCTGACACGCCATGAAATAGTCGTTCAATTTCTAGAAACCACATAGCCGCATCTACTCAGTTTTCCAAGCTCTGTGTCCACTTCGTTGATGTTAAAACACTATGTCTAAATTTGCATTCTTTTGGACATGTTACTACATGTTACTAGTTGTTGTTTTCTTTCTTTCTTTCTTTCTTTCTTTCTTTCTTTCTTTCTTTCTTTCTTTCTTTCTTTCTTTCTTTCTTTCTTTCTTCTTTCTTTCTTTCTTTCTTTCTTTCTTTCTTTTTTTCTTTCTTTCTCTCATTCTTTCTTTTTCTCTTTTTTCTTTTAAATGTTTTGTTTTCATGGCAGAGAAGCGTTTAGGGGGGGAAAAAAAAGTGCTATCGAGATATCGTGGAATGGCCACAGACTCACAGACATTGTCATTTATCCATCTGGACGGTGTTTTCTTTTTTTAAAAATCATATTAATTGATTGGCTTGAAATGGTCGAGCCATCAATAGGTCGTGTATATGCGTATATTTACCGTGGGCAGAATCAGTAGGTTGTGTCTATGGGTATATTTACAACAGGCAGAATCAGTAAGTTACTTCTACATATTTCTACTATACTGATTTTTCATTTCACAGAATCGTCGATTGTTGAACACACACACCAAAAAAGGCAATATTATTACTTTTCCGTATATCTCAAGATACTGCTACAGATTGTATGTAAATACTCCACATCTTATGTATCTGTCCGGTTTACAATGAGCTTTTTTCAAGGAGGATAGTGTTCAAATTGTTTACTTATATGTGAACTAATTATGTATACAACCATGTTGTGAACGATGATGTTAGTATCTGTTCTTATTTTTAATATCATTGTTATCTTTACCGTTTTGATATCTGAATACTTTTATCATTGTTGTTATTATACATTACGTTTGTGCAGTGCAATTTCTTAAACATATTCTTCACACTATGTTTATTTGCTTAGATGTATTAATGTGATATGACATTGTTACATATTTTGATGATACAGTTCGCAGGAAAAACAAAACAAAACAAAAACAATCTCCTCCTCCCCTCCCCCACCCAAAGAAAAGAAAAACACAAGGCTAACACTTTTCAGATGTGACAGCATAGTATTCCGCTTGGCTGCAAGTTTATTATATCCAGTCTGTATATATATATATATATACCTTATTTTACAATAGATCTAATACATATAGGAATGACGCTCACTATAACTCAATGAAAAAGCACAGATAAGCATTAAACACGACCACATCTGTGGCTGTCTATTTCTCAATGATTGACAGAGGACTCCATCCCTAAATATATTGCATCTGTTAATCTATGCGAATTGCAACAATTATAACAATTATTGCAAGAAAAACAACAAGAATAACAATACAATTGAAATGTAGACTCTGCATTGGCAGGATGAATGCATATTATGAATTGCAAATGTTACTAGTTTCGATTGAATGTCTCTCTCTAAGGATTCTTTACAAGCTTGTGTATGATAAGCTCAGTGTTCTCTTTCAAGGCAAACACACATTTCTATAGGAGTCCCATTTTAAGCAGCACACTGACCGATCAAAGTTGTACATGGGGCTGTCCCAAAGTTAAAATAGAAACAATCGAAGTCAACGCAGGACCTAAGATGATTTTATTAAAATGTCTTAAAATATAAGACGACTGTCTGCCACCAACTAATCAAATACATCAAAAAGAAGCAAATAATTATAATATGAATAACTTAATGAAGTAGAAGTTTAACACAGTGCCATATAGGTCTAAGATTATTTTGAAGACATAGCTATGAACAATGCTGTACACCTATTTCCCTCTATTTTCAGACACCTGAAAGGAAAACAGTTTCTCTAAAAAGCGTGTTCATTGCCGTCACCCCTTGTCTAAAAGAGAGTGATAGAAGACACAAAAACTGGATTGAGGACCCGACGTCTTTGGATCTAAAAGCAAAAAACTTAAGGATCGATCCTCTCATTCACAAATTGCAAAAACGAACCCTCCCAGTTGAAAATAAGATAGAACAATAAACCCTCCCCAGTCGGAATCGAATGTGAACAAATCAGCTGTCGATGTGTCACAGTCACAGCAGTCAAATCCTCATAGTCACTCAAATCACCTGACAGACATGAGCCTGGCCCTGATGGCGGTGCCTTCACGTGCTCGCCCTCGCGCCGCCGCCAGAGGCTCTGTCGTCGTCTTTGTCTCAAATAATTAAATTGAGTTTTCAATTATTCCACCATCCTCGGCTATTTGCAATCCAGCAGATCTATAAAAGCCACATATGCGAGAAAGCGGCCACCTGCTGAGACGCACTAAATGTAGCCTTATTACTACCCCGCCCGCTTCCCGCCTCTTCTTTCTAAAGCTGGTAAATTGGTATGCGACTTTATTTGTGCGAACTTTAACGACCGAAAAGTTCCTCCCTGCTGGGGGTATCAATTTAGTTTCATTTCGTGTTGGGGGGGGGGGGGGGAATGAAGTTGTAGATGAATTTTAAATCAGGAGCAGTAGTAAGAAATAAGAATTCCCAGCTCTGTTTGTGTAATGAAGTGTTTCAGATCAGCCGATCACCCGATATTTGAAGGCTTCATTTGTGTACTGAAGCTTTAAACCTTTGTCGTAGATAAAAATTTCAAGGCTTCGCTATGTAGATGATGAACCTTTTCTGCAGGTTTTAAGGCTTCTTTTTTGGGGTGGATATAATTGTACTGTAAGACGGTATAGATCCCGTAGGGTTTCAGGCTTCAAGCTTCACTGCCATGGAATACTGAAGCACCGAGTAAGGGCCTGCTTTGCTAATTTCGATGATACCTGGTATTTAGACCAAGAATCTATTTTGAATCAGTATAGGTTAAAAACAAAAAAAAAAAAAAAAGTATAACTCTTAGCTGAGAAAATTATTTAAGTTTAGAAAATCTTGGTTGGAGATTGGTCAAGAATCTTCCTATGACTGGCATGTCGTCTAGTAAACTTTTTTCTTTTTACTGTTCATTCTAAAAGGTTTTTGACTCCTTTTGAATCTTAGAAATCACAAAATAGTATTGACTATTGTATTCCGAACAAACACACACAAAAGGTGTATGTGAACAATGGCGGATGTCTGTGTCTTATATGTCTTAATAGATTTGTTCCGACCAAGCAAGTAGCTGGAAATCCCCGTCTAGGTTTCGTAGGGGGGGGGGGTACAAACACTTCAAACTGATCATTGGTATGACAAACCCAATAAAAATCCAAGGGACCAGTGACAACTTGTTGTTGGATCTGGTAGAGGAGCCGTTACAAACATCAGTGAGCCTTCCATTTTAGCAGGGGGGGGGGGGGTACAAACACTCTGCCAGGGATTTCCAGGCTTTTTGCTTAGTCGAACACGAACTATTAAAAGTGTGAAGCTTGTATTATATTTTGTAAAATAAATTTGATATGAATGATCCAAACTGTGTATACTTAAGAAGTTTTACAGAAATTTGACATCTTTAAATTTTGTCTGTCATATGGAATAATTATGTCCACTGTGTCAATCCAATTATTGATGTTCTGACCTTGTATATTTATAGAGTGGTGATACCCGATGTTCTGTACAATCCTCGTGGTTCCTGCGTGTTGTCTCTCGTCAAAACAGTGGCTGTATCGGTTACAAACACAGTGTAAAAAAAAAAAAAATGAATAAATAACTAAGATAAATAATAATAATAATTTTTGCAAGAGACCATAAATGGAGGAAATAAAAATTGATAAAACAGTACACTTGTCTTTTGGCTCTATCGATGTATGGATTGAATGCTTGAATGAGAGACTTATTTTATTGATGTTTAACTGTGTATTTCTTTTCATTTTCTTTTTTCTTTTCCTGTTTATTGGTCGAAGTAGGAACAATATCAAACAAAGAAGCAAGGCTATTCATCTGAAGAATGATGAGCTGAAGAGAATAACTTAGCATACGCGAGATAACACCAACAACAACAAATTTAAAGTACAAACATTCAAACAAAAACAGGCACATGATATTAAAAAAAGCCATGTTATGGTGACTAAGAATCCTCAGATATGCATAAATGTTCCTGATTATGATAATTATCACCACTGACTACAGTAGTTTACACATAAATATTAGCAAACATATACTTACACAGGGAATTGGGTGAGAGGAAAAAGAGAGAAGATGAGTGAGTGAATGAATGAATAAGGGAATGATTGAGTGCGAGTAAAAAGTGAGTGAGTGAGTGAGTGAGTGAGTGAGCAAGTGAATGAGTAAGCGAGTGAGTGAGTGAGTGTGTGTTTGAGTAGTAAGTGAGCGAATGAGTAGCTGAGTGAGTGAGTAGGTGAACCTGTAAGAGAATGGGTGAGTAAATGAGTGAGTGAATAACTGACAGAAAGAGGTCAAATGAAAAGAGAGATAAAAAGCCGTGAGAGAAGTGTAGAAAGTTAAAAGAAAATAATTTTCAAAGAAACCCAGAGATATAAAAAAGAACTTGGACAAAGAAGGGGAGACAGTGAGAGAACTGAAGAGCACTCGTTTTAAAAAAGGCTATCGCTTTTACCCATCTTTCAAATGAAATAGTAGTCTTTATGACTGAGGAAATATACGATCTCCCTCGCTCCCTCTCTGCACGTCATACCCTGACATACAGTTTTGCAGATTGAGGTTCTGATTTTCATGTAAAAATCATCAACTTAATTCTTCCACATCGAATCCATGACATAAATCACTATTTCTTTCACAAAGTGTTAAAAGATGATGATAAAACTATATTTTCGACCTCTCAAAACGGATCATCCTGTCTTGGTTTGTTTTTCTAGCCTAGTCTTCACCAGTTATTGTTTCGTAACTCCTTTGATAAAAAAAAACCTGGAACAAACCACGGCAGTAAGTAAATAGTTCTTGGTGAAAACATAGGGCTCACTAATATCCCAGGAAATTCCATCGACCCGTGACCTTAGCCTTGCCTCGACTGCAGATTTGCCTCACGTCTTGACTTTATCTTGTTACGGCGGGTAGGAAGTTTATGATTAAAACTCCTTGTTATGAGTGATAGACAATCAATATAAAGTCTATTGAGCCTAGATGCCCCCAAAAGCACAATAGCAGTGGTGAGTCGTGTTTATGGTTGAATTACAGAGAATGGGTGTACAAACCAAAAATATTGATCAAAGGATGTGTAATATCAAAAACGTGTATCTGAATCTGGATAGTAAAAGCTTGTACAGCGAAACTACTTGAAGAGGTATACAAGTAAACATCCAACTTACCGTGCGAGCCGCCGCATGTTTTCAATGTTAAATGTTCCTAGTGATATTCTTAAATTCTGGCGTACAGGCCAACCTGATGTAAAAAGCTCGGGATGCCCCGTGGCTTTGTTCTGCTCAATTAGAGATTTTCTCGAGAACAAATTGAAATGCATTTATACAGCAGAAATGGGGTAGCTTGGTCTCATGGGTCATCTAATATTTAGCACATTCAAACAAGCCAAGAAAAAAAAAGGAAAAAAGAAAAACAAAAATCTGTGATAGTATTTTAATGATTTGTCTAACTAAATTTTTACACCTGAAAGTAATTACTACTATTGACAATACATATGTCTCTGAAAGCAATTGCGTTTTCTCTATAACAGTACATAGAAATAGCTCTTAAATTTGTGAAATGTATTTCAATCGCACAGTATCGACGCAAATAAAAAATTTTCTCTTTAAAAGAGAAAAGATATTGAACAAACCAAGTATCAAAATTTCATGACGTGTTGTTTACAAACGTAATTAAAACAAATTACAAAGGGGATTTATAGGTCAAACTAATTTCATGAATTGAAAATAAAATCTCAGATGAAGTAAAGTAAAAGGAAGGAGATTGATCGTTGAAATTGATTTTTTACATCGTCTAAAGAAACCACCCTGTGGAAAGAAAATTACTTTTATTCAGAGATTAAAACACAGAGTCTTAATGATTTTTTTGTAAATAAATATGTTTCCTGTAGAGAGAAATGTTTACTTGATGCTGGAAAATAAATTATAAATTGATCGGCCTCAGCTCTGGAACAACAGCCATAACCCATAGCAATGAAATAGTTAAAGGCAGATGATGGACTTGTTTGAGAGACAGAAGAATGAGTGAGTGAGTAAATTAGTGAGTACATGAGTGAATGAATGCGTGAGTGAGTGAATGAAAGAATGGGTGGGTGAATGAATGAGTGAGTGGTTAAGTGAGAGGTGAGTGAGTGATAAGTGAGAATTCAGTGAACAACAGAGTGAATAAGTGAATGAATGAGTGAGTGCGTGCATGAGTAAATGAATGATTGAGTGAGCGAGTGAATGAATAAATGAGTGAGTGAGTGAGGAGTGAACGAACAACATAGTGGACGAGTGAATGTATGATCAAATGAGAGAAAGAAAAAGGAAATGATCAGAAGAAAGAGTAAATGGTGAAAGAGGTACAGATACATCTTGACGGACGTTAAAAATGCAACACTTGAAAATGATTCCTCCGACGGACTTTGAAAACGCAATAATTGATAATATAGAATCATTTTCAAGTGTTGCCTTTTTAAAGTCTGTCAGACAGTCATAATAAAACTTTGTAACAAAACAACAACAGCAAACAAACAAACAAACAAGCAAACAAACAAACAAACAATTTAAAAAAAAAAAAAAAAGAGAGAGTGAGAAGGCTGAAGAATTGATATTTCACCTAGACTTACAGAACGACAGAAAACTATACATATCGCAAACTTCACTATCAGAGATAATGATAGGACTGATCAGTTCAAGTCCAACTCAGTACTGACAACAAAATATGGAAATAGAGAAAATGTTTTGTTTGTTTTTTTTGTGTTGGGGTTTAAGGGGGGGGGGGGCTGAAATTGGGGTTTTGCTCAGAATATTTGATTTTGGGTTTCTCTTTTCTCGTAAAAATGCGGTCTCTGCTGAATATAAAAATGGTATCAAAAAGTTGATATGTCCATTCTAAGGTGTCGGTGGGGTGGTCAAGCAAAGGTTGACCTGCCCCTTTTGCTCATCTGGGGCACTTTATTCAGTGATAGATCATCACTATTTCGCCGGATAAGGACAAATTGCGTAGAAGGTTATGATTGCCTTCATCAATATCGGGAGCCCTAGTGCCAAGGGTGGACACTGACTGACCATCTGAGGCGCTGACCACACCGAATATTAGTGAAAATGTTCACTTGGTCCTCCGAAATAGATTTCCCACGGCCTTATGAGGGTGAAATATGCCGCTTTTCTGCTTTTTCAGAGTGTAATAGTGAATTATCTGTCACAGGAAGGGTAAAAACGCTCTTGGACCAAGGAAGACATGGCACCCATATATAGGCATCTCTGGACCCTAAAATGACTCCACTTATGAAAAATGGAGGGAAAATGGGAGTAGGGGCACAGAAAAAGCCAAATGAAGGCATAGAAATCATAAAAAGAGGTCTAGTAGGTGAAAGATGTTTTGGGGTTGAACTCTTACGGCTTTTTTTTTTTTAAAAAACTTTAAATGCGTTTTTTCTCAAAGTGCGTTTTTTTTAAAAGCATAAATGTGCTATCTACTCTTTTTTTTATTTACGGAGCAATTGCCATGAAATTTGGCATGGGTATAGATAAAAAACAATATCTACATTATGTCAGGAGGGATTTTTGATGTTGTTTTACATTTTTTTTTTAGAAATTTGAGATTTCAGGGTCAAATCTGGTTGAAAGTCGAAAGGGCCCATTACTCGGCATGAAACTCCCCATCAGCAACTATACTGTAATGGACAACACTTTGTTCTGTTAAACTGTCCCCTCCCCAAGAAACTTATATATACTATACTGGAGAGCGGACTGATGACGTGTTCATAATTTCTTGAATGAACGAAACACACTGTCATTATCGCATGATTGCAAGTCTGTTATATTCTGTCCTTGCCGTAGCATTCGATTAAAAAAATTAATAATAAAAATAATCCGTTTGTTTACAACAAAAAATTCTCTAGATCAGAATAGTGAAGCTCAACAAAGTAGCAAAGCCTCCATGGCCACGGCGTACAGTGTTGGCACGCGAGACAGGGTGTTTTGTTAAAGTGACGTCATCAGTCCGCTCTCCAGTATAACTGTATAAGCTCCTTGCCCACACCCTGAATTGTTTAGATGCTCTACGTAAAGCAGACAAGTCTTGACTAATGATGAGCTTTCAGACATGTCACACTATACAAACAAAGCGACATGTGAGCGATGTTTCCTGGATCATGTGACCGATCTCGAAATACCTCATTATTACTAAGAAGAAGACAAACGTTTCTTTAGGCTATAAATGTTTTCCTATTTTTTGGATGTAAGTTTCAAACAAAGAGCAGAAAAGTGATTCTCTCCCCTCTTCTTTATACTGCTTGTTCAACATCTGTGTGTGTGTGTGTGTGGAAAGGCGAAGTAATAGGGCTGTTCTCAACGATTTTTCAATCCAAAATGAGAAAAATCAACTGTTGTATGATCCTCCTAATTTGTCAAACATTTAATTCCCTCAAAAAAAAAAAAAAAAACGCATTTTAGAGTACTTAGCTCCTCTAAGAAAACATCATGATTTGCAGTAAGAAAAAAAAAACAACAACATAGAATTTAAAGGAAATCGGTATTTGCTTAATTTAATATATCTATTTGTCGAAATTGTCATACATCTAATCTTTTTCTCGTCCATTAGATGATATTGGCGCTCCCCAGGGTCATCAAATCGTAAATGAATTGTAGGCTTTTTTAAAATCAAACAAGCGAAAAGGCAGAGTGAGATAAGGCTAATTACTGGAATAAATTCCCAGCTGATTTGGCCCTGCTCTTCATAAGAACATTTTATTCTATTGAACGCGAGGCTTCATCCTTTGACAAACGGTTAATAAATCGAACCAACGTCATGACTAGAGCTGGCTCGCTTTGACGATCGACCATCCATCCATTTAGTGGGGGGGGGGGGGGGGTTCCAAAGAAAATACTCC
>JBCAUA010000574.1:861-13630 GCA_038406235.1 Peronia verruculata | reverse complement strand
AGATGGGTTGCATAACTTTTCAGTTCGCCTAAGAACCCGTCCGGCTAAGAACCCGCTTTTTCTGTCTCCCGACGACCAGGTTCTTAGGCGGAGACCACTGTACTGTGTTTCCATGTTTCCCTCTCTTCTTTCATTTGACTCTCCCAACTGCCATAAAACTAATGGGAATTTCACTGGCACTAAAAACTAATTAAAATGTTTTACACATTTCACAGAAGAGACAAACATCCACCTCACCAAGGCATTATTCTGCAACAGCTAAGCACTTGAGAAGAGAGTTTATTTTCTAAAATAAAATCCCCAAATATGTGAAATTTTATCACTTGAAATGATATTTGGAACTTTGGCCTTTGTCAATGTCTTGCACAAATCAAATAATACGAATCTTATGTTAGGAAGCCCCTACAAATGCGTGCTTACTTCATGTCTACCAATTTACCTTTTCAAATCTACCATACAAATCCCTATATTTGGGGTTGATTTCCTCCCACTGCGAGATAGCCAGCACCTGAATGATTTGAGCCATCTGTAAGAAAAATCATTTATATCAATATTCATTTGTCTTAAATGATGACTGAATGAACAGAAAATATTTCTTCACCATATTGCAAAAAAAAAAAAAGAAAATTTGGACAGCAAATGCAAGTTCAACAGGATGTAAGATAATACAGTCAGAGGAAGAGATAGAGAAACCACATGAAATTCCATCACTGCTTCAGACAGTCTCTGTAGCATAAAGGAATCATCAATAAGAAAATGCTATACTTTAGAGAAGTGCAACTGCCACCGCCAGAAGGCAGATTACTCAAATTAATAATGACTGTCATCCTTGGTTCTAAAATTAAGGTTGCCCTGAAGAGGAATCAACCGAGACCTACCATAGTTAGTGTTTAAAAATTGTTTCATTCTTGAGCACATCGCCTATTATTTATCAGCTGTTTGTTATGATGTATTAAGTTAATTAAAATGTAGCAGTTTCTTTATGATCGTTATGGTAGTACAACTGAGTAAAACTCCTTTCAAATTTTCAAGAATAATAATCAATGCATAAATTATATTCTCAAAAGCTCTACAAAAGAATCACCATAAGGACAAAGACTCATAAAAATTTCAGTGTTTAACAGGAAGTTACCTTGTATGCTAGCCAGAAAGCTGAGAACCAACATAAATGTTTTCATTGGGTCTGTCATGGTAACAACAAATTGTAAAGCACTTACTGCCTATTGCTGTATGGGAATAAGCGCTTTATTATAAAGAAATCTATCATTATTATAGAATAAACTCAACACTGCTGCATTTTTCTCCCACACAATGTCATGCAATTTGTGGGAACCACACAAAGATTTCTGCTGAATTATTATATATGAAACCCCCAAAGAAGGTATTTGTTCCTTACCAGAGTACTAACCACCAACCAGGATACGTCTCACCACTCACTGAGGAATGTTTCTGAAATGTGCCAGAGGACTACACCTTATCAAACTGCATGATGCCTATTTCTACCACTAAATGAAGGTTATGCCTACCTGCATCAGATTATGCCGAGCTATGTGGCTAATTGAGACATCAGAAGTTATGCCATGGGGCTCTGGATCACATATAGCTGGACAGATAAATAGTGCAAACACCAGGTCGGCACAGCTGGCTCGGACTTCCTGCATATCCACCTTCCCTCTCTCTGTCAACACTCGATACACCTGAATTGACCAAAACGTAAATTTGTATGCTTTCTATATTTTCTTTGTTAAAAAAAAAAAAAAAAGGGAGGGAAGGCTGAAACTGAACAAAGATGACAAATGCCTCCTCAAATGCATCTTCAGGTACATGATGTTCAGTTATTGTTCTTTGAAACAAGTTATGAAAAGGGTATAGCATAACAGAGATAAGCATGTTTAGATGAAGAAGATATACAGAGATAAGACATTATGCAAAACTGAAATTAAATATTTTATCAAGTTATCTTTTGTCTTCATTCATAAAATTGTCAAAGCCTAGTATTCTAGAAGGAAATATTCTATTGCCGGCATGGAATCAAAAATGAATATTCAAATAAATTGACAGACTGACATCAGATAGCAGAAAATAAGTACTGTAGGACTAGTTTTCTTTGAGCATTAAGAAATAAATGAACATACCAATAACCCCTAGTTCAAGCCTTAACACTTCACAGATTGGTGATAATAACAAAAATAAGAGGTAGCAGCACTCTTTCACACTGTGACCAGCTGGTTATTAATAATATCATTTAGAGTCTCATGTATGTGATGAGACACTTAATGAACAATCATCTCGAAGCATTCACTGGTTTTGTCTTGAAAGCAGAATTAGCTGTTTTCTAAACTGCAGTGAACAACAAATCAACGTATTACGATGTTAATATGCCTTTCAAACTCCAGCAGGCTGACTATCTCAGAATAATCAAAATGGGCGATAACAATGCCTTATATATGTAATATTAGAGTAAATATATCATGAGTGCAAGAGGCATCTATATACTGACACCTAAATTTCAGTTTAATAACAACCATGACTAGTGTTTACAAACAATATCAAACTAGACACCATATTTTCCAATAAGACACAGCTATTATATAGAAAGTTTGATACTTCAAAAACTATCCAGAACAATGCATCTACAACTGCTATTTATATTGGAATCCTAAAGTCATGTGTTCAAATTCCAGCAGGGTTCAATACATCCCCCTGGCTAAAACAATTAACACATGTTTCTCGACTTGATCTGTTTCACTATAGACTGAGGCCGCTAAAGACAGACTGATAAGGATTTAAGCTCCTAGCTGTGTGCATTGCAAGAAGCTCAGAATGCACATGAGAGTCTTGGCTGGTTCTGTCAAGGTGTTAGTAGATTTTAAAAACGCTTTGGGCCGGTATTATATGAATGTGATCTATTATCAGTCTATGGCTATTCTCTGTCTACATAATGAGCACACAATAATCCTTACCTGTGATACCAACCAGCCCAGGCTTGCAGGAAAGCAGTGGATGTTGGCCTTGATACTGTTGATGAACCTCAAAGCTAGAGCCACCAACTTGTCCACTATATAGGCCCTGTACTGAGCATGCTTTTGCTCATACTGCTCAGTGCCTGGCTCTCCAAATCTCTTCTGTTTCTCACCTGTGGGGAATCGCACCACTGCCTTATCAGGATCAATGTCATAAAACCATTCGTCTTCTGTTAACAGTTTCATTGTTGGATCATACAGTGCAGCTGTCAGAAATAACCGTGCTGAAAAGAGACTCTCACATAGATGTTTGTAGACTAAAGAAAAGGATGATTTCTGCCGTCGTATCAATTTTCGAGGATTATCACTATTAGCCACCTGGCAGTCTAAAAGTGTCCTGAGTAATCGCAAAGCTGCTTGTTCATCTTCTTGGAAAATGCAGTTCCCATAAATTGACATCACTGTCATGTTAATCATTCGGGGAATGTTGAGTTCTTCAACCTTTTCCGCTTCATTGATGATGGTAGCCAAGACATTTGGGTTTTCATACAGGAATTTCAGGAGTTCCGCATATTTGCTGTCATGATAGCTAAAGACTTTGTAAGAATCTACAAAATTTGTCTCCTCTAGCTGATTGTTTGTGCTGTAAACCTGAAAAACAGAAAATGAAGGGAATGAATCATTAACGAAGTTCTGATACAAGAGCACATATCTCACAGATATCAAAGTTGATATAGCAATACATGGCTGTAAAATATTTTCTATAATCTCTTACTGATACTATAATATTTGAAGTGCAACGTCTTCATTTACACCTTCAAAACTGCACAGAATGCTGATTCAGCAAAGTTGGCAGTCCAGATGCTACTATTAGTTGTGCAGGTCTGATCCCAACCTAAATCCATAGACACTTATCCAAGGTCAGGGTCAGAAAACAATAATTTTACATAAATTATAAATTACCTGGCAACAGTTTACAAGAATGTTCTACTTAAAACAAAATGGAAGCTCAATAAATGAATCTGAAAACAATGATTGGAATAAAATGTGATGTTGCTACTATTATGACATTGTTCATACAAACCTCAACAGTTTCTCCTGCATTTGTTCCCTGGTCAATAAAGTGTTGAAGATTCAGTTTTTGCTGTCGCCCAATCCAGGACGTATGCGCAAGCTTTTCTGATAGGATAGTCACATTCTGATAAAGCCTCTGAAGCTGTTCTCGTTCTGTCGACACAAAAAGGTGCTCTTGCTGCAGGTGTTGGCTGAGCTCTAAAAGTTCAGAGGTCAAGCTCATTGTGACCTCTTTTGTAGATTTCACCTTGAATGACAAAATAAATTTTATAAAAAGATAACATTTACAAGAAAATATTCTCTTAAAAAGGGAGAATACATAATCAGCAATTTCAGAATAATCTCTTGTTTGAGCGCATTCAACTTTGTAAGTTGTTGGCTTATTTTAGGAAAATTACAGAAGATACAATGTTCACAAAACTTAATATTAATGAAGTCAGTCTTGCTCAGCACTGCTCCAGAATCCCCAGCCTACATTTACATCTGCCACATCCACATCATTAAAAACAAAAATCAACATAATGATGAAAAAATGATGATAACTCATCAGCTTTTAAACTGACACCATGTAACATGCAAGCAATCAAAGTTGATGCTACCACTCAAATCCCACAGTGACAAACAAAACAGGGGAAGCCCACATTCACCTCCTATTTCAAGGGCTCACAGGATGATGCTGTAAGGAATATGAACCCTGAACTGAAAATGGACCAGAAGTAGAAAGAACCCAAAGGACAAGGATCAAGTCTCCATGTTGTCCACAGCAATGGCTATTTCCTGAGAAATGAGACATGGTCCTCTAAAATCAGACATGAAGAAGAGAAAAAAACTGTGCAGCAGGGGCTGCAAGGGTAGTGAACAAACTGGGAAGATGTTCCACAAGAGCGATAACATGGAAGAATATTTGGCAAGTAGCATCCATGAAACTGGCCTTCAATACTCGTGTTGTGATCGATGTGCTACTCACAAATACTGACATCATCAGATGGAGGAAGGAGATCAGTGATAAATGCCCACCCTGTGGAGGAAAACCAGACACTACAATATATTCTCTCTGGTTGCAAAGTCAGTTTTGTCAGTGGAAGATATACCTGGTGACACAACCACATCCTTGGTATGCTGACAAGAACAACCCATCGGCACTGGCAAAACCGAAGCAGATGAACCTTGGAAAAAGACATTCATCCAAGAGCATACACATATCTGCACCAACATTCCTTGCAACATGGCAGTATGCAGGATAATGAAAGGAGTTGGTAACTGGGACATAACAATCAATCTGACAGGATGGGGAAAATATCCCAATCTAATTTAGAGTTCAGGTATGATAAGTACTCACAGTGTATCACTCAAAAGTGATGGATGCTATGTAACACCTGACATGAAGTCGTACATAGTGCTGAGTTTGGGGACTGTGGAGACATTTATCGTTTTCAAGCTCACGGTTCCATATGAGATGAACATAGAGGAGAAGCACACGTATAAAATAGCAAAGTACCAAGATTTCCTAACAGACTTCCGAAAAAAAGCAGAATGAAGGGTTTTAATGAGAGCATTGAGAGCAAGGGATTACATTTGTTCAAATGTACTTCTCTATTGAAGAAGTTCTCTCTCTTGAAGAGGTTCAGCATAACTGGCTGGAGCATCAGAAGTGCCCTACTACATAGCAACAGTAGCACAGAACTGCTCTTGATGGATCTGGTGTAAAAGGAGTGGTTTGAGATGAGACCTCTGCACTGCCTGATACCGGACAGTAGATCTAAGTAGAAAAGGTTTATATGCAATAAATACAAAAGTACAACATCAGGAGTCATGATCCTGGTATGACCAAAGTTCTACATGATGTCAGAAAGTTAGAGGGCATAAATCTAATAAAAGAACCCACTCTTCGTCTGAAGACTGTCACCTGTCTCACTCCACCTTAAGAATTTTCCAATCAATAATTCATGGATATTTCAAATTTCCTTATTTCTAATAAAGAAAGCATTAGTACAGGTGGCACACATTATCTTGGAAGAATTTCAGCATGAAGTGGCTTTGGTTTATATGGAATAACAGGCCTACCACTCTGACCTGACAACCCAAAAAACAATGTACATGACAGGCAAAAAAAAAAAGATAAAAGTCAGGATTTACAGAAAACTTCAAAATCAAGCCAAACAATAATTAAAAATTGCAAAGATCAACATTTAGATCTACAACCAAATTCTGACATTTAGATCTACAACCAAATTTTTCTCCTCTAAACGTTTTTTCTCTGGATAAAAAAGGCTGATAGAGGAAAAAAACAGCCAGATATAACTGGCTCCATGCTGGGTTCAATAATATTAGGAATCAAAAGCATGTGAACACTATGAGTATTTGACAAGTATGCAAAAAAAAGTTCAAAACAAGAAGTTGCGGCTTGATGCGAGAATCACCAGCTTGCTGAATCGCAAGGTAACAGAACTAGATACCATATGTATTATAATTTAATCTCCTTTGATTATAAATATACTCTTAAAACTAGACAAACTGGTCCGAACAGACAGTTGCAAATAATAAAGGCAGTGACTATAAAACCGTACGGTAGAATAGTGTGAGTGAAAAAAATCTGTCCTTAGGCTCTTCCAGTAAAATTACACTGAGGCAGTTCAAGCATGTAAGACCAATCCAGTGTTGGCAAAACAAATCAAGAAGGATACTGTGCAGGCCATTGACAAAATCAGAAAGGCAAAACTGAGGGGAAAAAATTCTGATTAGATCTGCAAGTCATACTGATACTACCCAAATTCCACTGGGAGTTATATCAATAGGACTGGACCATGAATCTGGAGAAGTACCCTAGCTCAGGGCCATGATCATGAGGGCAAAGCGCAAAGCCTAAAACTAAAAGAGGAGATGGAATCAACATATGACCATAAGGCATCTTGATAATGGGCCATTCCTGGGATTGGTTGCCTCAGTAAATCAGGTACACTTTGAATCAACACTGAATAGAACTAGATTTAGATCTAATCATGAAAAGGGAGGATCATTCATTCATTCATATATGAACTGGACAGTCCTGCGTGTTTGGGATCTGGTCTCAGGATGCCCACTTTGTGAGGTGTGGCATATCTAGACTTGGACCCGTACATCTGCAACGACTCATAAAATTCCCAATTTATAAAGCTATGAGTTCCTGTTACATTGTAAGATGAATCTAAGTATATTCTGTATAGATTTAACTGCTGTGCCTTCTGCATTTTAATATTTATCTCGAGCTATCATAACTCGCCCCCAATAGAAAAGGGGGAGGGGCTGTAGCAACAAACACATTACGAGCCCCACACAGTGTCCATATCCACATCAAAAGCGAATCTAATTCTAATGTATAGTGGTAAACAAGGCATACATCTAGTTTCTGAAACGCCAGAAATCAATGTACAGCTTCTGGCACAGGGGCTGAAATCGGGATGTTGGCCTCACACTGGGCATTTGTAACATAAATTGTCCAATATGTGCCTTATTTCTCCATGCACAGGTCAGATTATCGATACCATTTACAAATACACAGTGCGCGTGCGCAATGGGGGAGACGTAAACATCCGGCAGTTGTCAGAGAAGAAAAAGGCAATGACAACCGAGTATGATATAATACATTCGAGTTGATATTTTATTGATTTTTTATTTTTCCATTGACTACCTCAAATTGTGACAAATAATATAAAAGAGCAAATTTTATAGTCCATAAACACTAATTGTAATGAATACTCCATGAAGCGCCGTATTAGTATCTATTCGTTGTTTTCACTCATGGCGTCCACAACTCGGAGAAAAATTCACATCGTGGAGGTCGCGGCTACGACTGTCGAATCATAATGTCGGGGGTGGGAAGGATTCGAATATAAGAACCAGCATTTTTTCAGTGACTGAACTGTCCTCTGGCTTCTTGGGTTGGGAAACCGACGTCTAGCCTTTTCGGATAAGGGAGAATATATTATGGAGGTCCGGTGTGTAAGTTACGTTACGTTCTAAAATATACGTCTTTCAACCCCCTGATGAAGGTTATCTCGGCGGTTCTTTGTTTAAAAAAAAATCCTGTTTGGATTAATAATACAAATCCTGTCTTAAAACCTTTAACAATTTTACTTTTGAAAGAAAGAGGGGGGGGGGGGAGAAAAACAAAACTTATAATAATAATGAATTCTGTCTTAAAAAATAAAAAAAGTGTTAACGGTCTTCCCAACATGGAGGTATGAGAGTAGTATGCTTAATTTACGACATTCAGTTAACAATAGGCCTATTTATCTGGACTATATTTATTGTATTATTTATATTATGTACACACTGGGGATTCCCCAGGTCGAATTTGGGGTATAAGGATTCTATTTACCACCATGCGTTTCTCGGTCGGCAGAGGACAACGAGAGACTACTTGGTCTGTGTCCCCACCACTCAAGCTTCAACGCGATGAACTTGACATTTCCGCGTCTCGGAACAGGGGGGGGGGGGAGGAATAGGTCGGAACGCTCGGTGGGCCAGTATTCCCGAATCGACCGTAACGAGACGCCTCAATCCGTCCCCCGCGGATTTCCATGTCGGCAGGGTCTAGAGTCTCCGTCCAGAAGAGCGCAGTGACTACTCCCTCCCAGTTTCATATACGATCGTCCATCCGGAGACCCCTGGAAATTCATAGAGTTCTTTCGGTGTTCTTTTCTTTTCTACTCCCTCCTCCCTCCCACCACCCACTTTGTCTTTGTTGTTGTTGGTATTTTACTGCCGGCATGGATTTCCTCCTAATCTACCACCTTCCCTATCCCCCTCTCTCTCGTTATATCCATTTCCAAGTTACAATTACATGTATTTAATTTATTTCTTCGTCCCCTCCCTTTAATTCTCGTTTTAGTTTCTCTATTTCGCCCCTGTTAGTCGGTCTATCTCCGACCTGGCATCCCCAGTAGCCTATTGTTCATCCTATTTGGTGAGGGTTTTCATTTCTATTTTTGTATTGCTTGTCAATATTGGTATCTTTGCCAGAGTTTTCTTTAGTATTTGTCTATGCTTCTCATCAGCTTTTAGTTTAAAGATGTTATGCAAGGTGTGGTCTTCTCCCCTGTTCGTTATTAGCTTCAGTAGGTATTCTCTTTCAGCCTTATAGTTGGGACATTCTACCATTATGTGGACCATTGTATTAGTTTGTTTTTTGTTTTTTTTTTTTCCGCAGGTATTACATTTAATTTCATTTGGTGGTAGTTTTGTGTGTAAGTTGCGCACATTTAAGAATCAAAAGTAGGCGAAGGTGCTGCGGTCCGGATAAGATTTCAAATTTCCAAATTTCTTCCTTCATAAATTCTTCTCACCATAAAAACAGCCCAAGCACTTAAAAAGCCCAGATAATCCTACTTTCTCAAGATTGAAAGGTTAATATATTATAATATATCATTGCTAAGTTTGTTGCAATCTCTCCAAGGTAGTCACCGCTCATAACTGTCTTTAACAAACTTAAAATGAACGATCATTATAAAAGCACTCCTTGCCTAGAATAATTGAACAAATTTCAAGGAAAATTAATGATGATCCTTACAAAGGATAATTCTTCGCCGAGTAAGAAAAGTACAAAGTCAGAAATAATCAGGCTTGCGTCAGATATAACTTGGAACTAATTCTGATCACATTTTTTGACCACGGTTGTGGACAGCTGAGATAACCACCACTACGGGAGGTTGAAAAGCTTATGAAAACCATAACCACTGCGTCAGATAAACAATGACATCTTTCCCCCAGTTCACGGAAGGAAAATTGAAAGGCAACAATTGTGCCTCCAGTTTCTCCTGAAGAAAATGTGGCAAGGCCAAAGTATAATTATTTTGTCGATTCGGCCTTTTAGCCACTTTGGGATCTTAACTTTAGCTTTTTTTCTGCACCAACTGACCTTTCCTGCTCTAAGAGCCTTGCATACATTTACAAGATAGAGTATCAAATGTGTATGAAAGTACGTCCACTTTTTTTCTGCGGTATTTAAATTAGAGCATTTGTCTGTCAGCGGTGAAAAAAAAAAAAAGTAAAAAATCGTTGTTGTCAGGTCTGACTGTGTTTCCCTCGTTTGTAAATGGATGGATGGGGTTCTTGAAGGTTGCCAAGTTCTGTTCGTCTTGTTTGCTAGTATGAAGCCTACTTATCTCAGCTTAGATTTTTCTCGCACCCCCCCCCCCCCCCCCATCCCGCCCACCCCGTTGTTGCTCTGGAGTTAGAACTCTTCTCCTTCAGTAGGCTATCCCTTCTCTCCCCTCCTCAAGCCCTATGCTTCGAGAATAGAAAGTGTCCTTCCACACGCTGGCAACCCAGTCAAAATAGATGAAACCAGGTAGCCTTCTGTTGCTGTGAGTGTGTGTGTAAGGCGCGGGAGCGAACCCCTCGGGGGGGTTGGAAAGATTTGAAATGATAGATTATTATCACCAGCCCTACTACATGTACATGTATGTTCCTTTGCCGGACACAAGAGATGTTGAACAAGCGCATTAGAGAAGAATTCTGGCCTTTTGCCTAAACCTTTTAATTACATGCGTGCATAAACAAAAGCGTTTTTTGTTTGTTTGTTTTTTTTGTTTTTGTTTTTACGAAACAATGATTTTGTTTTTTTTTCCTGCGACCTGGGGCGTCTCCCTAGTCTTCCTAACGTGCGTAACGTCCACACTGGACCTCAAATATGCCAATACTCGCCTTTATACAAAGGGCTAGGCGCCGGGCTTTTTTAGCAAGAAGTCAGGGGACTGTCACCAACAAAAATGCATGGTCTAATCTTCGAAACGTTCCCATCTCCCATTTGAACCCCGCGACGTATGTTTTTTTTTTTTTTCCCTAGAAGCAGATGTCTAACCCCACGGACACGTCGACTTTCTCTTGATGTTTTTCTTAAGCCTTTCAATCCTAGGAAAGCAGGATTATCTGGGATTTTAGAAGTTGCCGTGAAATGCTGAGGAATGTTTTGGGTAGAAATTTGGAATTTGGAAATTTTGCCCCCACAGCGGCTCTCAGCCTACTCTTCCATCGATTTTTGAATTGCCAAGTGTTCTTTAACGTGCGTAACGTACACACGGGACCTTTGAAATAAATTCGCCCTTATCCGAGAAGGGGCGTCGGGCTTCCCTACCCACAGAAAGCCAACGGACCGTTGAGTCACTGAAAAACTGTGGGTTTTCGATCTTCGTGTCCTGTCATCCCCCGATGCAGAACCCGCGAGTCGATCCCGGCCTGTTTTCTTCATGAGCAGTCGCCATACCCATTGAGCCACTGCGTCCCCCAGAAGAATACCGCAGTCTTTATGAAACTGAAGTAAGATGGTCACATTACAAGAAGTTCTGGGACAGAGGCAGGAAGAAAAGAAAGAAATCTAGTTCTGTGGGGAAAAAAAGGGGGCCTCCACATTACAGAGTGCTTCACAATTAATTTAAAAAAAGATAAAAAGAAAAAAAGTTGAAGTAGCTAGCGATCACTGGCAGTCTTACTGTGCGAATGCCTCAGCAACCACATGGAAATTGTATAACAAGGAATGAATGAGGGTAGGAGTGAATAAATGAAGGAAGGAAAAAACAGGAATGAACGAGTGAATGAGTGAGTTAATAAATGAAGAAAGAACGAAGAAAAGAAGCAAAACATATATATATATATATTTATGTTTATCATATGACGTATTCTCTCTCAGGAAGATTTGCAAAACACTGGCAGGCAATCCTGACAAGTCTCGCAAACCTGCAGGCATACCTGTACCATAATGGCCGCCAAGGTAACAGTTGATCTCTACTGGACAATGACTGACGTGCCTGGAAATGTACAAGCTGGATAGAGGATCTGAATGTTCTTTAAAAAATTGCGGGTTGTTTGTATATTATATTGTGCTTTTTAAAAACTCAATATCAGTTACAATGATGGTCAATGTTGTCATCAGAATTATCACACTAACTACATTGTACTTCCCTGTTTCGACATCACATTGTCATTCTCTGTCATGTTCATATACCGATCTAAGGCAAGAGCGATTGCTTTTTGTTCTGATTTATTCATATCAAGCTCTATTATTTTAGTGTTAGTCATTTTCTTGTAGATGAGCTTGTAGAGCTAACGCATCTAATTCTCTTTAGTATTTATTGTCTCATCAAATTATGAAACATGAACACGTTTCTATCAATCTTTTATGATGCTTTTTCAGCTTTGCATTTTTTTTTTTTTTTCTTTTCCTTTCGGCGCGAATTATTTGGAAGATATATTGCTTTAACATAATGAGGATTTAGTTAGGGCATAGGAGATAGAAAAAAAACAAGATAAGCTTAAAAGTCATGACGCTCAAATTGAACTGGACTATATTTACTGTCATGACAATTGCTTAACTTCCATCACTTTTGTTTGTCTTATTTTAAAGGTTAAATGGGATATTGCGGAATGCTTAAAACATCTCATTTCAGTTCAAGTGCATCAACCTTATGGTTCATTTATACTACTGAGTACCTACTATACTGGTGGACTTTAAAAACGCAACACTTGAAAATGATTCAACTAACGGACTTCAGAAACGCAACACTTGATGCATAGAATCATTTTTAACTGTTGCGTTCTTAAAGTCTGTCAGCATGTTACTTAGAATGAGTGAGATATAACGCCGTCTGGTCATAGAGCTTCGGACTAGGAAAATTGACCCGGCCTATATACAAATAGTTTAGAGTAGGGGGGGGGGGGGGGGGGGGGGGGGGGGGGGGGGGGGGGGGGGGGGGGGG
>JBCAUA010000573.1:0-28037 GCA_038406235.1 Peronia verruculata | reverse complement strand
GTGGTGTAGATTATATGATTCAGATTCTCTTAGCAGGTAGAATCTAGATTCTAGATATAGACAGTGCAAAGATCAGATATAGATATTTTTCACAGACAATGGTCAATGTCACTTTATCATTTTTATCTATATCCCCTGTTCGTGGAACGGGAGACCTTGCTAGTAACTGATAAAATCAGTTCACATGCATTTGTTTTGAATTTGTTTATCTCTTACTCTGGTTTGCCACAGTAATTTTAAGAAGTATCTGCTGTAGGGCCTGCAGTGTAGTAAGTTTTTTTCTGAAGCATTTGTTCATACATTAAACCAAGCTTTCAGTGTGTAAGTAAACTGTTAATATGTTCCATTTTTAAGGCACACCATTCATGGTGAAACTTCAAGAGCATTTGAAGTATTTTGTTGTGGAGAAGATCACAAATGATCCCTTGTGGCAGGGGCCAAAGATTTATCTGTCTGGACATGAGGTACGGAGATTTTTGTTTATAAGTTTTGATATTGCTCAGTGAGTACAATATTGCTTTCTATGACCAAAGAAAAAATAAAATGTAGGTTTCTGGGGGATTTGATCCTATTTGTTATTTGTTTTCTTAAATGGGTAGTAAGTATAAATTGTTGTATGTTTTGCAGTGATAGCGGTAAAAGTACAGACATCAGGCTTTTTGCAGTGTCAAGTCACTATTGCAATAACTTCACTATCAAAGTTATGTTTATTACAAGCAGAGTTCAAATGAAAGTTGGCTCTGCTATTATAACCGTGATTTCAGTCATGACAAAAATATTAAGTTCCAGAATTTTAGTGGACAGAAATAGAAACTGTGAAAATCTGACAGAAACCAGGACATAATTTGCATTTTCTTAGAGATTTATTTTATGTCCACTCATCAACTGTTATTGTGCACTCTTTTCATCTATAAAAAGTGTCTCTGAAATATGTTTCAGATATATGTAATTCTGATGAATGATTTTTGTTTATGATTTTTGTAGACCCCAGGCGAAGGTGAACACAAGGTGATGGATTATATTCGCTATTCTAAGAGTCAGCCAGATTATGATCCTGATACAAGACATTGTCTTTATGGTCTTGATGCAGATCTGGTAGGTTTTGTAATCTTATTTTTGTTTGCAAGTAGGTTTTCTTTATTCAAAGTAAATAGGCCGATATTGTTTGAATTTTTCAAAGGATGTCAGTAAAATTAAAGGAATGAAAGGATGAAGTGGGGAAGAGACTGTAGAGACTACTTTCAGCAGATAAAGCTGCTCATTGCCTGCTACATGATAATTTTAATCACCTGTGAATGGATACATTTAGTCAGAGATAAAACAGATGGTGGCAGCAGAGAACAAACTATATAGCATTGCACAGACCTGTCTACTCTCCTGCGATTTTGATCCATCATCCTGCCCTCCCCATGTCGTGAATATAAATTCCCACTCTTGGGCGACTGACAGTTTATGTTATTTACCTTTCCATCTTATACTTTGGTGTCATTCAGAATGCCACCAGAGTATTATCATCACCCTCAGTGCAGAAGGTAAATTGCACTCGCCCTTGTATTGCTATGAATAATGGTTCTGCCTGCTACTGTTGCCAAAGCCTGTGTCAGTAGGCCAACAGTACATGATGTAGTCCAGTCTGTACATGTAGTGTTATGTGTTAGGCCTATACCCCACCCGTCCCTCCCACATGCTAAATGGTCGTTCATGTGCACCTGTCATTCATGCTCTGGTCATTGATCGGTCTGTAATTGCTCTTGTTGTTTCGTTCTTAGCCTATCTCTGAGGTTTGGCGATGTTGCATCCCACCCCTCGTTTTATCTTTTACTTTACATTGCGCTTTTCGCCAACGCAGTTCTGTAAACTTGTGACTCTTGACGTGGACCTATCTAGGGATCAGTCACACTAAAAAGTCTGGTCCGATGCCGAATTATCTGGTTAACTTTTAAATGTTTATGTCATCATTGCCATGGACTGAAGACTGCAGGATTCCTGGTAACTTGCATCATCAAGTAAATCTAGGCGTATGGAAATCTTTCTGTTTAGTTTACATAAGAGGGAATAAAAAAAAAAGACCAGACTTTCAGCAATTCTGACACAAGTTTGGTGTGAAATTTGACCCGTCTAGCATTCTATGGAATGTCTGTGACGGCAATTCGACAGATTGTGTCTTATCATGGGCGATTTTCTGTCTATAAGATGGCTATTATTGTACCTACTTCTTTTTCTTTCATGATAGTTATCATTGCTAGATTTTTACTGCTTTCACTGCTAAGCATCAATGATATGGTAAGTTTCCCTCTCTCCATTCACTGCTATTCCCCACCTGTACTCAAGTCTTACCAGCTGTGTTTTAGGGGACCAACACTGTCCTTCACCATCCCACAGTCAGTCAGAATTGTCAAGAATCTGTTATTCAAGGTTTCTAAGTGTTGCATGCAGAAGTAGATTATTTTGGCTCTCATCACTAAGTCATCTCCGAATCATCACTTTGCTGCAGCTGTCAAAAGATTCTGCAGGTAGATGTGAAGCAGTAGTCAGTGGTCGGAGCATTGGATCAAGGGGAAAAAGGGATGCCAGGTGGCAAGCTGAATGTGAACCCACCACGTTTAACAATCTCTTCCTCTTCCAACTGCTTCCCATCATTGGCGGTCAGTCAATTAGCAAGATGGCAAGTAATGCCAGCACGCTGCAAGATTATTTGTTTTCAGAAATGTGAGAGAACTGCAGAAAAGAATAGAAGTTTGTGCATCGCATTTTGCAAACTTTTGTGAATGTTGCAAAATGCATCAGATCTATGATTGACAGAAACTAAGACTGCCCGCAATATATACTGTACATGTAAATGAATGTAGGAAAAATACAGATCTAAATATTCAATATTTATATTGATTGGAACTTAAATTCATGTACTGATGCTTTATTATGTAATACATAATTAATAATTCCAAGTAGAAACTACAGATTGGTAAATTTCCCTCCTTTTCCCTGATTTTCTCACTTTTTGAGTCAGATATCCCTCCGCTGTTGTGAGGGTAGACAGATCTGATTGTAGACGGTTGACTGACTTTTGTATTTAATTTTCTTTGAAATATTTAATCTTCTTGTAGGAAGTACTGGCAATATCCATTAACAACAATATGAATAAAAGCAATGTTAAGGAATCTATCTGTGAGTGCACATTTATTTTTATGTTAATGTCTTTGGCAGTGGTTGTATTCATTTTCTTTCTCTAGACTTTTTTAGTTTTTATGTTATAGTATTATTCTGTCTACCTTTGATGTAGAGTATATCTGTTTTTCTTTTTGCTGTATTGATTTGCATGTTGTCATAATCATTTAAGGAGTAATGTATCGATTGCTGACTTAACTGTCTCGCTTTTGAGACTATTCAAAACTAGAAATGGATTATGTAATAAATGATGAGCAGAGATAAAATGTACTGGTGGTGGCGTATTTTTATTTTTAACAAAAATTTTTTTTTTCCTAGATTATGTTGGGACTTACAAGTCATGATCCTCATTTCTCTTTGTTACGAGAAGAAGTCAGATTTGGTGGAAAGAAGGACAGAAATAAACGGTGAGAGTCTGCCATGAAAGCTTACCCTAACATAAACGCAAATGTAATGCTGTATAACTCAAGCAAGAGGGTTTGCATAGAAATAGTGTTTAGTGGGTATTTACTTTTTAATGTTGAGCTAGTAATCTGGGCTAGGATCAAAGTTTTGTTTTGTAGCACTAATTCCAAGAATGTTGTTTCTATAGCATTACAAAATGTGCACTAGTTTATGTTAAAAATCTCATTTTTAAGTAGTAAAAATTTCTTCTTGTTAACAATGTATTCGTGGAAAAGAAGTAACAATGTATTGTATATATAAATTTAGCGAATTATCTCTAAAGTGAAAAAAAATAAGCATAGGCTGGTTTCAAAGACTCCTCTGTTTTTATTCACCCTCAGTCATCAATAAATCATGATGTCAAATTTTCTACTTTAGTAGGATTTCCTACTTTTTGGCTGTCAGTAATTTCTCTTTTGGCCCTAAATCCGGTATTATTTACTATTAACTTACTTCAGTTTTATGTGTTGCTACTACTTTTCCTACTTTTTCATGTAGACAGATTGACATCCCTGATAAATTAACAGGGATTTTTGTTTGTGCTTGTATATTGTAACATGATGTGCAATATTGAGTGCATCTCCAATTTTTGCAGACCAACAACACCTGAAGAAACAACTTTTCATCTCCTTCACTTGTCTCTGATGAGAGATTATTTAGCATATGAATTTTCTTCACTGAAGGTAAGCCTGGAATTGTGGGTTCTCATTTGCTTCACATGAATTACATTCAATATTTTAAAATTTGTCTGCAGACTGAGAATGAGGCTCCTACTGTTGCATGGCATATAGAAAATTTGCTTTGATTAAGTGGCGAAAAAAAAAGGCACAGAAAGAACGATTTGATATTTAGGTGCAAATGAATACTAGCCTGAAATTTGCACCCCTTGCAAAATACATATGTGTTTATGTATGAGAATTGTTGAAATTCACAATGGCCAAATTCTGAATTTGAAATTTCAATATGAAGGCAAATAAGTATACTTCATTGGATATTTGTTTTTTTTTTTTTTTATGGATCAGCACAATAGACAGTATTACTCGGTGGATATATGTAAACACGTGCAATGTATTTTCAGAGGTATGAAATATGTTTAAATTCAGTGAATATTCAAGTTTTATATCGTTAAACCTGCAGGACAAATTGCCATTCCCATGGGATTTAGAGAAAATCATTGATGACTGGATATTGATGGGCTTCTTGGTGGGCAATGACTTCATTCCCCATTTGCCTCACCTACATATTCATCATGATGCCTTACCTTTATTGTGGAAAACATATATGAAGGTTCTGCCAACCTTGGATGGTGAGTCATTTATAAGTCTTTTTTTTGGTGGATTCAAATCCTTACAGAAAATAACCCCTAGGCTTTGTCCTCAGGGAAGGTTATTTTTAAACATTTCCTGACTTGACCCAGGTTGAAATGGAACCGGGCCACAGACAAACAATGTCCTTCTTAGATTATACAGTATTTGAGTGTCTGACATGCAGCCGCCATGTATGCTTTGTAAGAAAATGACAGTTTATGCAAGTGTCTTTCTTGGATTTGTCAGGTATTAATAGATTAGAACCTGTCCTGTAGGGATATAAGTGCAATGTGAATGCCATCTATTATCATTGTTATGATGATGATGATGATGATTATTATTATTATTATTAATTAGACATGCATGACAGATATATGTCTTGCGCCCAGAGCAAATGAATCACAAGTCGCTCTGGGTGATCGCAAGTTACAGCTGTTTTTAACTACTTTCCAACTCAGATACCAAATTTTTCTTTTCAGGATAGAAAAGACTGGGTTTTCGTGGAATACAAATAAAAAATTTTGGTGTTAAAACGGCTGTAACTTGAAATCGCTCCAATCAACTTCTGACTCATTTGCCCTGGGACATTCAGAATCCTTTATTCTGTACAGGAATAAGTTAGTAGCTGTGGCTGTCTTCATCATGTCAGCTGCAGAAATATCTAGCAAGGAAGGGATATCTCATATTAAGGGTTGGGTTTATTTAGAGTGAATTGAAACAAGAATAGCCTTAGATACTATATCTCTTTGCTCTAAGTATGTTTCTTAACAGTATTTCTAATGAGAGATATGTGTTTGGGGCACGTAAACATTATTGTAACCTGCTACAGCATGACTGTTTATGAGATAGCGAAATTTGTTCAATGGGATCTATGGTCATGATGCAATACTCTCTGTTCAATCATTTTCATATTTAAACAAGTCTATAGAAAGGTTTGCTACAAAATTTTGGTTTCTTTCAGGTTATATTAATGAAGGTGGTCACTTGAATCTTCCTCGTTTTGAAAAGTATTTCCAGGAATTATCAAAGGTAAGTCGAAAGTGTTCTGTTCAGGATTTGAAGTGTTCAGTTTAGGGGGGAGGGGGTGTCTTGGGGTGATTTTCGTTATTATTGAAGATAGGTTATTTTAATCTCAAATCGGCTTGTCCAAATTAGAGGAAAATAGTGTAAAAAAACAAAAAAAAAACAAATCTGATTTTTCATGCGATTACCTTAGCAATGCCGCCATATTGGATTTTGGCGTCTCTAAACAGACTGATTTTAAAATCTATCTTCTGTGTTAAATTTCAACAGAAATTGATAAAAACTTGGTGAATTTATTGTGCGACATAATATCTAAAAAGTTGCCTAATTTCATTCTTTCCTATGCAATAGAAATTTTTGAAAATGCCATGTAATAAAATTTCAAATTTTGCCCCCTTTTTTATTTTGTTTTCCATACTAATAATAACAAAAAAAACAATAACTGTTTTTCTAAAAAAAAATTTGCCAACCGAAAGGGGCTCGCATACATATGTTTTTGGTCTTACAATTTGGTTAGAATCGGTTTGGAAACAAAAAGTAGATAGCAGAATACTGTTTAAAAAAAAAAACAAAACAAGTTTTGAGACAAACGTTTTTGAATTTTTTTTTTTTCAGCAAAAAATGTATATGGAAATTTTTTGTTTGCTTTCAGCCTCGGAACACCTCTTTTTTAAATACTACCCCTCTCTCCATGACTTCTGGGTTGCTTTTTTTTTCTGGGGGGGGGGGGGGGTTCTGGGCGTATCATTTCTCAAATTTTGCTTCCTATCCCCCATCATTATAAGGGCTCCCATAGAGTCCAGGTTCTTGAGGGCCTCTATGTGCCCCCCATATTTTTTTTTGTCCAAACCAAGAATGTTTTGACTTTGCTATGACATATAGTCCACAACTAAGCTCTGAAGGAGCAGAAAGAAAAGAAAATTTCACTATGTGTGGGGGATGGAAATTCATTTAAGAACACTTACACAGATAAGTAATGCAGATTATCAGTTTTGTTTTTTTTACCTCATAGTGGTCATCCAATGTCCATCCCTGGCATTGGGGTTCTTGATATTGCCTGAAGAGGTCATAATCAAGTGTCTCACTTTTTGCCTATATATAATCATATAGCGATGATCTATGACTGCATATAGAAGCCAGATGGAGCCAAATCCTGGTTGACAGTAGGCTACCATTGAATGACCATTAAAGTGTCAAACACGCTAGAATGGACATATCCTACCTTTTGATACCTTTTTAAGCAGAAGAGGAAGAGGCAGGGCTTTTTAGAGAAAACAAAAACCCAGAATCGCATTTTTTTTTTTTTAGCAAAATCCAAAGTTATTTCCTAAAAAAATTTGAAACTGTCTTCTATTAGTAATGTCAAATGATAATAAACTACTGAACACTTGATAGATGCTAGAATATAATACCAATGGCTATAGAGGTTTTTATTTCTATTAACTGCTTTATCATTGTTTGTTTTAATCCTTACTTTCAGTTTGATGAAGAAACATTTGAGAGTGCGTTCAGTGATCTCAGTTTCTTAGAGAGCAAAATTGGAGGTAAAAGCATCAATGAGAGTATTGGGCCTGGCAAAGGCAGAGGAGGACCAATGAAAAAACTGCAAAAGGTATTTTCCCAAAGATGGCTATCTCAGATTTACCCAGTGACAGAATAGAGACACCATTATGAGCACATGAAATGTAATAATAAGATATTTTGTAGATATTGATGATGCATGTGAAAACAGAGAGAGGATAATAAGAAATTGATGCCATACATGGATACTGTTAAATCTAAGAAGTGATCATTGTTAATAATGTAAGGATGATTCGATTCCTTCTCTTTTACATAGCAGTCAGGGATGTCAAATTTCCTACTTTAGTAGGATTTCCTACTTTTTGGCAGTCAGTAATTTCTCTTTTGGCTCCAAATCCCGGTTTTATTTACCGTTAACTTACTTCAGTTTTATGTGTTGCTACTACTTTTCCTACTTTTTCATGTAGAGAGATTGACAGCCCTGAGCAGTGATAGTTAATAATCTCAGTGGTATACATTATTTATTTTTTGTTGTTTTAAATGAGGAAAAAAAAAGAATATTCAGCTCATGATTTTGACCACAAAGTATGAAGCATAGTGAAATTAGTTTTTGAATGAATAAATGGGAAAAGAAGAATGAAAAGATTTGCTGAGTGTTGAGCCAGGTCTATAAAGAATTGATAAGCTCATCTCATCCTGATCTGGCTGAATGTGTTTGTTTTATGTGGTTGATTTTTTGTTTTATTCTGTGTTTCCATAAGCAAAGATTATTTTCTTCACAGGTGATTATAAAAATGTGACATTTTATACTCCCTTCTCTTGCAGTTCAAAGTGAAAGAGAATGGAAACCCATTTTGTGCTTTGGAAGACGAAAGTCCAAGTAAAGGTAAAAATTAAAAATGGTGTAGTTGCACTGATATAATCCAGATTATTTGATTCATTACATGTGAAGTTAGCTATTTTTGCAACAAGCTAGGACTGCATTTTGAGATTGTAAGAACCATGTTTATTTTTTTGCTTTTGTTCTTAAAGTTTCATAGTGAAAACAGCTCAATCTGGTCATGATGAAAATGTAAACACTGTGTAATTTGTGCATTTTACAGGTGGAACTTGTCATGCATGATATGATGATAAACTTGAGAAAAATTTATCAAGATCAGGAGGGAAGCTTAGGCCTTTTTATATATATAACATTATATATATATAATTTCATGTCAAAATGACATACAAATTGAAAAAGAGCAAGCGATAGGCATAAGTATTGTGACAAAATGGGATGGCATAATCAGAATTTTCTTATGTTTTTCATTCCCATCATAATAAGCTGTACTATCAGATGAAGAAACAGACTCTGAGGATGACAGTGATGCAGATGATGAAGATGAGGATGATGAGGATGATGATGATGACTACCACACTTTTGGAGATGAGTTCAAACTTCATAAACGAGATTATTACATGACAAAAATGGATTACTCAGAAGTAACTCAGTAAGTGCTCATCCTTTGATTCTGCAAGTTTTTAGATCAGTTTTATATTTTGTTTTATTTTACCTGCCAAAATATTTTTCTTATGTTCAAGAGAAACAACTACACTGAATCATTCAATTGATAAATACCATAGAATTTTATTTCAGTTAGTGAAATAGAAGATTCACCTTTTGCAGAAATGTTCAGCATTTCATGCATAACTGTTTTACATTTTGACAAATAACAAAGCCATCATAACTTGTATTAGATCTTCAGATTCTCTATTATCTTTCTGTTCAGACTTAATTTCCTGACTCATGCTATCCCTGTTGCTGACTCTCTCTGATCTCTTGTCCACCTTTTTAGTTTCTTTCTTTAAGTTGGTCTTTTTTATCTGTCTATTTTCGTCTGTCTCTCGTCCCTGCTCTTTTTTTTTTTTTTTTTCATTTTTTTTTTTAGTAACATCTTGGCAAATATGTGACATACCAAGTTGGTGTTTAGGAGATTTTTATCTCATTTTTGATGATTGAGGACATTTTCCATTTATGATGGTACATTGCAGAGAAGTTCTCAAAGACCAAGCTCATGGCTATGTCATGGCTATTCAGTGGATTCTATTGTACTACTTTGAAGGCTGTCCCTCATGGAGTTGGTAAGAGTTCCTCTACTTCAGTTTTCAATCGTGGTATCATCCATTGATGGAACAATATTTTGATAACTTTGTCATTCCTAATAAACTGTCAAGTTTTGTAGTCTTACATTTATTTTTTTTTCTTTCTTTCCTTCCTTCACTCTCTCACAATGCCGTGTGCATATCTGAATGAATAGCTTCAGTATCATTGTGAAAGTATGGCTATAACTTGTTATGTTTTTTTATAGTGAATGCAATATTGAATTAGTGGAGAGTCTTAAACTGGACATGTAAAATTTCAGTGACCTCTTCTAATAAAACATTTCATCAAATCTTTAACATATTTCTACTTATTTTCCTGCTTTACAGAGCATAAATGTTAATAAACAAACTCTCACAGTCATTCAGGGAAAACGCTTAACTTTAATTTTGTTCAGATTAATGTGAAAACAGCATAAATGCACTGAATGCTAAAGTAGACTGTTATGATAAGATTTAGTTATAAAGGCACCAGAGGATTGGGAGAGGACAGCCGATATGCCACTGTAACACCATCGTGATACACAGATTGCTTCAATTGCCCGCTCAGATAAAAGAGCCATGTTACTGTGACCAGTCATTTTCATTCTATCAAGATGTACTTTTCTGTATGTATAACAGGTTCTACCCCCACCACTATGCTCCTTACATCAGTGATGTCAAAGGGTTCAGTAATATGAAGATCACCTTTGAGCTCTCCCAGCCATTTCTGCCATTCCAACAACTTATGGCCGTCCTGCCAGCAGCCAGTAAAGATTTGTTGCCACCTGCCTTACAGGTAGACCCTTAATGGTTGCAATTTTTGTGTATGTTATAAATTCCCTGCAGACCTAGTTATGGATTGTAAAGATTTGATGCGACCTGTGTTGCAGGTAGCCACTTAGTTATGATGTGGGGAAGGTATAATTTCCCTGCAGAATATCAAAATCATTATCAAAACTGATAGAAGCAAATTGAATATCTCTTTTGGAGTGCCACACAGCAAAGTGAACAATTCTTTAACTCTTTATCTCTGGAACCTAAATCCTAGTTTGGATGCAACCTGAAATAGCATTTTATTGTTGAACACATCCCAGCTATTAAAATCATTATTAAATTTCAGTTGTGGGTCAAAATATGGGGTATTGTATATGAAAAATTGGAAATTGATTGTATAATTAGAATACATGCAAATAAATGGAGCACATGTATTTATGAGATTATAGGCAGTGAGGCAAGTTGATATGACAGTCAGCGGGGGAGAAAATATAAAAAATGTAGCACAATTTTTGTACTTACTGAGGTCTGTTGCGGCCATCAGTTATCATACCCACTCCAAACTACTCCAGAATTGCAGGTAAATCAATGATAATGAAATAAATCTGTTGTCAGTGAAATAATTATAACAGCTATCTTGAATGGAAGTAGAAGTTCAACCAAAAGATCCACATTCTCATCGTCACTATCACTAGCAGAATTAGTTCTAGATCTGGAGCTTTCACAATCTGAGTCTGACTCATTGAAACTATTGTGAATAGTTGCGTTCTCTCTTATACATGACAGTACTTTCCACCGTTAGCGTAGCCTGCTCAAAACTCATAGGATGAGGCCTCGAAGAGGCGGGATGGTGACCATTTTCATTTACTCTCAGTTTCAAAACAAGGATCTTTTGCTGCTAAATTCACAAACACACTTTATATTAATCCCACGGTAGGGATTCTACATTTTAAAGTAAGGGAGGTACCAGTACAACAAAACCATTCTCTTAACATGTGAACGAAACAAACCTACCAAGCTGATATGTCAGCAGCTCGTCACCCAAATCTTGTGCCAGTATGTCTGCAGCTGAGAGATAAAGAGCTTATCTGTCGATTCTTCTTGAACATCTCAAAGAAAATGCTTATTTTAACATTTATCTAAGAAAAAAAAAAGATCTAAGATAATTTATTTAACTCTGTACAGCGTCAACCTCTAGCAACTTGAGCTCTCGTCAGTTCTTAAGACCAGATAAATAACCCTGTCATTTTTATATCAACATCTTTTTGAATAAATCATAACACGAAAAAAAATTTAAAAAAATTGGCGATTCTGATGTCCAACTGTATCCATATATCTAAGTATCGATATTTTTGAAAAACATAATCCTGATGCTATTTTTTTTTTTAATTTCTGTGAAAGTTCTTGGTGAAATTTGCCAAACAGTAGCTTTTACAACTGAAATTGTCATTTTGATCAAGTTCACAAAATTACCACTACAAATTGCCATCTATAGTGTATACTGCAATGTTATAGGCATAGAAGGACCTGGTAAATTATGGAAATCACCATCATACAACATTTCTGGGACATCTCTACGAAGAGCCAGTAATATCCATGATGAAATGTCTACAAGAAGTATAATTCAACTTTGAAAAAAATTGTAGAAACCTTCGTACAACAGGTAGAGACATGCAGTTCTCACAGGTCGCCATTTTCCTCTTGTTTACATGTAGGTGTCACAAAAACAGACTGCCTTTGAGACTTCCGCTGCTGTAGCTTTTTTTGACACCACTGTTTACGAGTGCGATTCAGTGTATTCAGTTATATGAGCAGCAATGCAGATTGATGGGTTATGGTATATCTAGGTTGATGCATTTTTGCATATTTCATAAGTGGGTGCATAAACTGGAGAAAGATAAAAGTTGCATCAGATATTTCACTTTGGCATGGCTGGCACTAATGTTGATCGCTGATTTGTATTTTGACAGCCCCTGATGACAGATCCCAGTTCTTCAGTTCTGGATTTCTACCCAGTTGACTTTAAGACAGATCTGAATGGCAAGCAACAAGACTGGGAAGCTGTGGTGCTCATACCTTTCATTGAGGAAGTAAGTGAGCTCAGGATTGTAGTTGGTTTGCTCTGCATACTCGTATTAACTTTTAGCTACTTTTGTGAATTCTTTTGTGAGGTAGAAACCATCAACACCAGTATTCCAATATAGTACGAGAGTTGCCTCAGAAAAAAGGTAAGTAAGGCCACAACTCCTAGAGTTTTTAATCAAATTTAATGAAACTTATACAACATACTCTCCATCATATTTCTGTTTCTCAGTGTAATTGCCATGAAGATCAATGCATTTTCTCCACCGTTTCAAGAGGACAAATATACCTTCCCTGAAGAAGTTTGTGTCAAGACTCTTCAGCCATGCCTCTACCGCTCAAATCAGTGCGTCATCATGGTTGAGCTTTTTCCCAGCTGAATGATGTCTAAAAGGTCCAAACAGATGAAAATCTGATGGGGCCAGATCAGGGGCTAGGAAGAGAATGTGATAAAATTTCCCACCCATACGTTTAGAGCCAATCTTTTGTGTGATGTTTGCTGTGTGTGGGGTGGCATTGTCATGTCGAAAATGACGCCCTTCGATAACCACCAGGTCTCTTTTGCCACACAGCTTTTCTGAGATTCTCCAATGTTTCACAGTATCTAGCAGCAGTCAACCACTAGAACACCTTTTGAGTCCCAGATACAGTTGCCAGCAATTTGCGCACTGAAGGTTGCACCTTGAACATTTTCGCTGGCTGTGAAGATGGTCTGTTCCAAATCATTGAAACCTTCTTTGATTCAGGTGTAATGTGATGAACCCTGGTCTCATCACCAGTTATCTTGTGATCAAGAAAACATTCATGGTGATCACCAAGCTCAAGGTCCCCACCAGGTCCCATAGGTGCTCCTCTTTCATCATTAAACTGCTGAAGCAGTTTCTGGGACACTTGCTCACTCTGCTTCTTATGGTCTTGAGTCAGTTGTTTTGGGACCCATCGGGCTGAAACTTTTCTAAAATCTAACTGGTCGACGATACTATGAATAGATGATTTAGAAATTCAGACTCTAAAGGAGAGTTCACTGACTTTTAATCGTCTGACCTCACGAATCAGAGTCTCAACAAGCTCTACATTTTCGTTTGAATTTGAAGAAGATGACCGCCCTGGACGTTGTCTATCCTGTACATTTGATCGCCTTTGCTGAAACTCATTGCAACAGAAAATGACTTGCCTGAGGCTCATAACACCTTCTCCATACACACTTACCAATTTTGAATGGATTTCAGAAGGAAGTTTCCCTTTTGCATTTAAAAAACTTATCACAGCACGAATTTCTTCCTTTGACCACTCAACAATGGGGGTAGTCATTTGCATTTCCATGCAGCAAGGCAGCATTTTCATCTGAGTCTTTCCACACTGGTGCTCTATGAATAGATCTTCAATTTTCCTTTAAAAAAATTTTAGATATGACCTATTGTTTCAAGAGTTATAGCCTTACTTACCTTATTTCTGGGACAACCCATGTAATATTTCAAAATTTCTATGCCAGTTTGAAGTTGGGCAATGGCTTTCTTTATTAATTAGTGGCAGAAGATAAGAATATAATTTTTAGCAGCAGTTTTATTATATATATAGTTTATTTTAAATATAGCTAGCTATACATTCTCTGTCATGTAGCGAGGGCTTCTGACACCCCAAATTTCTGTTGGCCAGAGAGGATGTCAATGAGAGGCATAGACAGCTTGTTCCAGGCATCTTACTGTGTAGTCCAATGAAAGATTTGTTAAAAAAATGTTTTTTTGATTTGACCTATTTAAATATTGGCCATGGTACGCGTAAACAATTAAACTGTGAAATATTCAGTGGTTAGTCAATACTTTGTTAATGTTATATTTAGAATTTTTGTGTACATGTAAACATATTCAAATGCATGCCAAAAGTTATATTTTAGAGTACAAGTTTCTGATTATACAAGAGCATCTTTCCATAAATGATGTTTACATCTGCAATATTTTTTTAGGATCGGCTGTTGGCTGCAATGGCTGCCAAGGATCCTTTGCTAACCCAGGCTGAGAAAGATAGGAATAAACATGGGCCACACTTGATGTACCAATACACAACAGAAAACCCAAGCTTTTATCGCTCTCCTCAGCCAGGAATATTCCCAGACATCCACTGCTGCAGAGCTAAGTAAGAAACAACCTTGTCAAATGTTTTTTTTTTTTTTTTTATTATTTCAAAAACATATAAAACATTCCACTGAAACAGTTCTCTGTCTTTTACCAAGTTATTTAAAAGAAAAAAGACAAAATGCACAACCAGTATATGTGCACATTTTACATCATAAAGACAGAAAGAAAAATGTATTGTGATACTGGGGATTGAGAAAAGGTACAATTGAATACACCACAGAGAGAATTAGCACCAAATGTTAAGGATTGTAATAATTTGTTCAGGATGGTAATTTGTTGTTTGTTTTTTTGTTTGTTTGTTTTTTTTTGGTTTTTAAATTGTCCGCACATTTGTAAGTTTTGAGACAACCCACCCACAGGAGATTGTAAGGCATATAAGGAACATAACCATAACAAGTGTAAGGATCGCACGCCGGCCGTCCTAGATCTGCACTGTCTTTGTATGTGTGTGTGTAAATTAAGCAAAGTGTGTGTTTAGTGTGTCCTTACCAACTCCAAACAGCCGAATAGAGCCAAACATAAGACTATGCCATCATGACTGGCGTGTATGTGTATCAATTCGGTGTAGATGTGAGTGTTTGTGTATCCTCACTCACATTGGACAGGTGACGAAAGCTGGATATCAGTGATAGGCCCACAGGCTATTACTGTAACATGTTTTAACAAGACAAGTTGCATTCTTTGATAGCGTTCCAACCTCCTGGGAGTGGTTATCTTGTAACAAGGCGTTTCTCTCTCTGTTTCTTCCTTTATCATCATCACTTTACACAGCTGTCAGTCGGCAAGAGTTGGTGATATGGAGTTGGTTCTGAAGCTGTTGGTATTATCAGAAATAAAATCAATGAACTATTAAGGGGGGAAAAAGCAGGACTATTGAAAGAGGTTGACTTTAACTGAGAATTTACTGTAAGTGAGTTGACTTCTCATGGACTGCACTGTATTTTTGTATGTGATCTAGGCATTATTTCCTGATTTTCTTGCACAAAGAATTTTAGGTCAGACCATAGATCTGTATCTGCTTCGATGGGAGGTTGCAATTCACCAGCTGTGTGCAAACTTGAAGTGTATGAAATCATAGAAAAGTACAGTTATTTGGGCCATAGGCTTTGAGCATATATAATATCTTAAGAGTGGTGGATGCTAAATTTACTACCTATATTTTGCTGTTATGTACACTGGTCTCAGACTTTTAAGAAAAAAAATAAGTGATCTAATTAGATAATGTTCCTTGTTATAGATGTTCACTACGTTGTTATCATTGCAGGCGAGTGGAACTTGACAAGGATTTATTTCACATTGAATCCAGCAAATTGCGGAAAGGACTCCTAGACACATTCAGACTAAACGTCTATTTCCCAGGGTTTCCTGTGCTCAGATTCCTGCCTCATACGGTAAAGAATCTTCTAGTTTTTTGCCTGCTTTGGGTTAAAGTTACACTTTGCACTGCATTTCACTATACATGTACAAGAATTTTCCATGTCATGAATTTTTGTTGTGGCAGTTGATTTTGTTTAATGAGCTTCGTGCTTTGGTGTTATTAATTTGATGAACACAGGCATAAATTGATGAGCAATTGATGGAATATATTTTTGAAAAATTTTTTTTAATTATTTTTTTTCAACATCGTCACAGGCAGATAAGTTAACAGATAACTTTTGTTTACGATATTAGATTTAGGAGACTGAATCTTGTTTATCTGTTTATGCTTAAAATATGACCTCACATTTTCTGTTTTCAGCATGAATTAGCAAAGGCAGGTGTGAAAGTCTTTCAACACAACAGCAGAGGTGAAAATATGGTTTTGAGAGTGCAGGCCAGGGAAGGACTGGTGAGGCTAATTGTAGTGCATATATCCCAGCAGATTCCTGGGGTCGTGGTGGAACACAAATTTTGTCCTTGACAAAGACAACACAGCTGTTCTGATTTTGCCTAAAGTTAACTTAACCCTTTTACTGCCAAGGCGATACGGATGCCAGTTGTGAGAATTTATTTCCAACTGAGCAGTTGATCCAATACAACTTAATATATCCAGAAGTACACCTGATTTCAACAGCATTAATGGTGTTGGGTTTTCGAAGGTTGACCCTTGACTATGGTTAGCACAAAAGAGCTAACAAAATGGAGGTAGAGCGTTGCTTCCAGTGTTACATTGTTGTGGATTTAAACACCTAATAGGCAGCCATCTAATATTTATCCTATGAAGCTGAAGAAAAGAAGTAAAGTTTATTTCAATTAAAGTCTATACTGTATGAGAGTAAGTAATATTTGAATGTCATCTGTTGTTAATCTTGTGATTAAAAAATGTGGAGTTAAGGACATTCTTTGATGCACATGATTATTATTTTATTACAAATTTGATTTTTTTTAAAACTGGATTTTATTCACTTACTACAACCCATTCAGAACAACTGCACTGGAGAAGCAGTAGCAATTATTATAGTGTCTTCTGATGATTTTAAAGCCTCGCAGTCAGTGATTTAACTGATTAGAATAAGTAATGCCATATCACAGATTTCTAGTGTAGAATATTGTTGACAAAATGATTCCATAAACAGCATACTTGTCCTGTGTTTTTCCAGTGCCTGGAAGAAGTGGCAGATGAATTGCTAGGCAATATCACCCATGTTGGATGGCCTCATCTGCATGAAGCGAAGGTTGTGGCTGTTGCCGATGAGTCTTTCAAGTGAGCTTTTTTTTTAAAAACATTTCTCACTGTATGTTGTTGTTGGCTGTTTGAATCCTAAGTCACATAGGGGAGGAGTTGATAAAAACTATGTATGAGCATTTTTTTTTTTTTTGGTTTTACAGTTAGTATGAGCATTGTCTATTTGTTAGTAGGTTAAATCTTGAGATGGATTTGAATTTATTATCAGTCTGTGAGATAGAATTAATATTTTAGAGGGAAATGTCTTTAATAAGTTCAAATGTTAACATTAGAAATGAATTAAACTTGAAAAATGATAGGCTTGGAATATTGTCTCAAAAGCTCATGTTAATTAAAGCTGTCTGAGTAAACTGTTCCCTACCACCAACTTGACTGGCACCAACCTTGAATTTTGACAGTTAGAAAATGAGTTTAATAATAATTTACACAATTTTTGAGGATGAGATTAATACTTTTGTTATCACTGAAAGTGCAGCTTACTATAAGAAATTGAAGGAGTTAGGTAGCTGTTTGATCAAATTATTCTTTTCTTTTGGACATGCTGTTTTTGTGTATTTGACATGGACTGCAAATGGCAAACTAGTAAGATATCGTTATCTTGACCCTCTATTTGCTGGAAACAAATCAGAATTGAGCTGATAGAGGAAGGTGGCAGAAAAGGGAAACAAGCAACTGCCATCTCCTTCAACCGTCGAAAGCTAGAACAGAGTGAAAGCATACAGATAGCAAGTGAAGCAACAACAATCAAGGAGAGGTAAATAAATTTGTCATTATGTCCTGGTTTTGGATGAAACAAACATTTTATTTTCATTTTCTTCTCTTTTTCTTTGTATAGGCATTTTAGACCATTATCTGTTAACTCACTTGCAACGAATCTAGTACATTTACAGGAAGGGTGTCTGCTTGCCAGGGCAGTTCATATATATACATACGGGAAGAACCAAAACATTCACCAGGCACAGCAGTTCCAAAGCTCTGCAAAGTAGAAAACCTAGTTACTGACCCAGCACGGCAATAAATTGCGCAGCCGACAGCTGACCAGGCCCTCGGGGCATCAGGAATTCCCGTTACGTGCAGAACTTACAGTTTCTTTGATTTTGATGAACTTTGATGTCATATAAATAGCCGTTCTCTCACAGGAACAGGTGCGACTTTGCTATCAAATGAAAGCCCAACAACCTGCCAATAATGCTTCATTCTTTGTTTCCCTCTGTTTTAGTGCATTTTCTCACAGAAGCTTGTGAACTGGGAATAGGGCCATTAGTAGAACTGAGAAATCCTGGTAAACTGGGAATATGGGTTCACAGGGTTAATATGTTGTGTTTCAGTTCCCATGGAAGCAAATAAACATGTTAAAAATACTTGCTGGGTCTTGCCAGTCATAGGTTGTTGAGCACATCTAATATTTGAAAGAAAGAAACATCTTTCTAGGAATATTCTGTTGTGCATGTGTGAGTCACTCAGGTCTATCAGGATGTAAAATTATTCAGCATGAGCTGCTCTGATCTCTGAGATACTGAATTCTGTCCTGGTGAACTTTGCAGGCACATGGACAGGTTTGCCATTGATGTCGGCAACACAGAAGTCATGATCTATGTGAGATCCATAACAGGCAAAATGTAAGTAGATTAAAGGTCAGATTAAAGACTTCTATCTTCATTTTAAGCATATTGGAAAATCTGAAAGAAAATGACATAAAGACATTGTCTTTAAACTTCATGGAAAAGTGTCATTTATTTCATCTCCTTTTCAGTCATGTACAGATCCACTTGTTCATGACAGTTCTGAGATTCTCGATATTGTCAAGGTGTATCTATTCATTTTATTTTTATTTTAAATAGTATAGACAAAAATTGGTGCATTGAAAGATGTGAAATAGGTGTTAGTACGTTACATGATTATTTTCTCCAGATTTGTCATTTACTTTACAAAATGATAAGATTTATTTGAATAGATATTTCAGTTTATCATTTTAACACAAAAATGAGATATGCCAGAAACACTCTGGAGATCATCCAATTTTGAGTTTTTGCCACCTTTATGTATTTACAGTCATAAGCTATATAAGTATATAACAGAATTGGTCTATCTCATGTTTGGTTCGTGTTTGAGAAAATCTCCTTCATTTATTGATCTTGATGAGAAATGGTCAATGTTTTGCAGGTACACTTATGGCCCTCAGGGTGCCATAACTCTGGAGAAACAGTTTGCTGCCAGACAGGTGCCATACCTGTATCAGATGACAGTAAAGGTGAGTCAGTCTTACACTGTTTTCATCATCCAGTCAGGCAGATACAATTTGAATTTTGAAGTGCATAAACTGTGATATAAGAAACTTTTCTTAAACATATTTTTAACTGCATGATTACGTTTTTTTTTTTTTTTAAAGTTTGATTTTGTTTGAGAGATAAATTAGAAATCTATACATCAAACAAATTGTTATAGAAAGCAGAAAATAGACACCTCTGCATCTTTATGAAAGACATTAGCAAACATGAACAGGATAAAATTGATTCATGAAAATAATTGTGCTTACATAGGTAAAGCAGCATGAAGTTAGAGACTTTGAGAAGAGTATGTCATTTTCTAGCATAGTGCAAAAGCATCCATTTTTTATTTTGGTCTCAGGAACTGGATGTGGAGGAATCAGGTGATAAGGTATTCCAAACACTTGGAGAAGTCTTTCCTGAAAACAGTGCTGTCTTCATGGTTGGAAATCCCCACTATGGAGCTCAAGGCAGAGTGAGTATATTAACTGAGACATCATATAAAAACTGTCCATCCCACCAGAGCAGTCCTCCGCTCAGTTGTGACAACCAGTGTATGCCGTTGTTTGCTTTGAAGACTTTGTGAGCAGCTCTTTGGAGTTTGTTTAACTTGTCGTCATATGCAGCACAGGGGTAGTAAGAATTTCAGTCTGCGATAATTTCAGCGTGCACTAACATTTTTAACCAGTAGTGGACGTTTGAGGACAGCTTCATTTAGAACTTGGAAGTTGTTGAGATAAACATACAACGGATTGTGAATTAGTCATTGCCAGATTTAGGTCTAGAATTTTTCTATGGACTATCATATCAGTTGATGACACATGTGAACATGGAGAAGTGCAAGCATTTCACAGCATTAGATAGATCTTCACCACTTTCTTTCTCATAGCAAGTGGGAAAAGCATATTTGCAGAAATAGATCTCATGTTGTTCATCAGTTTCTTAGGTAGCCGTATGGCAGTTTCACTTTCCCTCTGTAGAACCATGCCGGAATCAGGAATTACCTTACATTCAGGGCCTTTTTCTTGGGATCATAATACTGTTGCTGAATATACATTGGCAAGACCAAAGATCTGGTCAAGTACTTGACTCTTACTGATTGTGCCATCCGTGGATAGAAGGAGCCCTTCATTGAACATATTATTTTCTCAAGGGCTATCATCAACCGAAAATCATACTTGCAGAATTAGATGTGTACATACATAAATGATTGTCATTATTCGTATCCTACTTCATATATACCATAAGGTTTTCTTAAATTTTCCTAAACTGTTAGAGCATTGGTTCATTTTGTGAGTTTAAAATCTTGGATAGATTGCCTGCTGGAGTTATGAGTCAGAAGTTGAACAGGGAGATTTCAAGTTACTGCTGTTTTTAACAATTTTCTGACTGAGATAGCAAACTTTTTTTGTTTTCCACAAAACGAGAATTCAGCATTTTCTAACCTGAAAGGAAAAATTTGGTATCTGAGTTGGAAAATAGTTGAAAAGGTCTGTGACTCACGATTGCCCAGAGCAGCCTCTGACTCATTTGCTCTGGGGGCAAGTATAAATACATACTTTTTTTTTCAGAATATTGAACCTTTGCAACTCCTGGCCATATGAAATGAGGATTGAAAACTTCTCAGTGTATTGCAGATCTTATTTTGCTTATGCTTTAACACAGTTTTAATAATGACTAGTATATGTTTATATCTCCTCTTACTAGCTGCAGGTAAAATACATGTGCTTTACACACTAAAACAGTGTTGAGGTTTGGTATGGAAAAATTAATTGGAAAACAATTCTTGAAAGCATGTATTGACTGTTTTGATTTCCTCTGAGAAATTTAAGTGATTATGATCAATGATCAGTTGATATTGTGCGTGATCATCTATGTGTGGCCCCCATCTGTTCAAAGAGCAACATTTTCATGCAGGTATTCGTAGAACTGTTTAGATCTTTTCAGAGAAAGCATTCATAAATTGAAAGAGACTTCATGGATAATAGAAATGACACAGATGGGGAACCGCGAAGTGGAAGAATTTATTTTGCATTGTCTGTGCTCAGTCGTATTGTAACATGGTACATTCTCAGGTGATAGAGATCCTGCCAGACGGTGGCCGAGTGAGAATTGTCTTGGACGTCAAAGAAGAACCAGACCTCAGGAAACTCCCGAGGACTGTGAGTTAATTTGATAAATGCAAAATTATGCCTATAATTGTCTTTCACTAAAATAATGTAAAAAAAACAACAAAAAACGGCAATTAAAAAAAAAAAAAATCATCTTAGTTGTTTTTGTACCAAGGTAATTCCTCTATCTCCCAATGCAATTTTTTTAAAATACTTTATGATGGCTGGACAAAATACACCACAGACATTTAATCATTTTTTTTTTATGAGTTCTCCAGATTTGTTGTTTGTTGATTTTAACATCTTTAGATGGTTAGTAGTAGACAATCTATGTCTTGATATTCAAAACAGTCATCTGTAATGCTGATGATCATACTGATTTTAAAAAATTTTTTTAAAAAATCATATTGATGATGATGATGATAATTGTATCACCAGGGCAACAGAAACAAATATCTGAACAACTACCAGGCAGCCCAGCAGATCGGTATTGATGCTCATATATTGTCCCGCATCACGGGCACAGTTTTTGTGGAAAAATCTGGTCCCAATGGTGGCAAAGTGAATGTCGGTTTGAATCTGAAGTTCACCAAGAGAGGGGAAGAGGTACCCGGTTACACCAGGAAAACACCACAGGGCTGGTCTTACAGCTACAAATGTGTGAAAACTGTAGAGGATTACATCAACAGGTGCATTAGGCTTAATGGTTCAGTTTGAACTTAAGTCTGTTTATTTTCTACCCTGAGTTGATTTGTAACAGTTGGGGTTTTGGACTTCCTGGTACATAAAGAATTCTTGCCAATTTATGCATCAAAACTGTTATTAATTTAGTCATAAAGTCATTAGACAACCGTATTACTGAGGCATGGCAAAAAAGTGTTGGATTTCATAATTGAATTGAAAATAGCAAAGCAGTTATATCAAATGCTGAATTGTTAGAGGTGATTAATGTTTTTGCATTTTGTGCTATTTTTTCATAGACGAGAGGGAAGCTCCATTTATATAGCATTATCTGGTCAGTTGTTTGAACCCTGCATTCTTGGGTATCAATGTCTCGGTAATTGGCTTAGCTGTAAAATGATATAGTTTTTGATGATGAAAATTTGAGCTTTGTTTTGTGACCTAATTACTGTGTTACATAAAATAGAATTTCATGTCCCCAAAAAAAAAAACAAATTGCAATGAAGTATTCACCACGACATGCAGTTCCCCAAGTGTCGAGAGTGTGCAGTCTGTGAACAACACTGGCAACAATCATAAAACCAAGAAGAGGAAGGCAGTGGTGTGCAGACGTTGATTACACAAATTAAGAATCATGGCATGCAGTTTTTTTTTTCCAGAAAAAATCCAGAAAGATGCTTCAGAGCATAAATTGATCCAGATCTTGAATACAAAACGAGTAATGAGAGTGGCGCTGCGTGCATTTTTAATGACATTAAGAAAAGTGTGTAAACGCTATGAGGGCGTGTTGCTGTGCACACATTATTTACTGATGCGAACAAGGGAGTGTTGGGTCTGATCAGTATAGTGTCTTTGACTGAACTCCTCTATATATGGTTTTAGAATGAAGAAATGGTTTCTTTTGGCTTGAAAGTGTGCACAGTGCTTGTATTGTTAAATGCATGGAAGCATTTCTGTGATATCCTGCCAATGCTCTAGGACATCAGTGATTTTCAAACTGTCATTTTTTAAATATTTTTTTTCTTGTGTGATCAGCTTTCCAGATCTGTGGTTGACAGTTCAGAGACAGAGTGGAGATTTAGATGTCTACAAAGAAGACCAGCTATTCCCAGAAGGCTGGTAAGTGAATCTGCCAGAGAGATATTAGCAAAGTTTCAGTGGACACTCAGGTGATAGATGAATCTATTGTCATCTTTTATTATCTGTTGTGTCCTGTGTGAACACACCTTTTTTAAATAATTCATTTGATGTGATTTTATGAAGTAACTTCATTGTATAAGTTTAAGTTTCATTATGAATTTTGTGAATAGGAATAGATATGTGACCAAGGTAACATTATCCTGTTATGTCATTGACAGATTAACAAACCATGTCATAAAGTCTTGCAGTTTTAAACATTGTCCTGATTGCTATTCCAGTGTGACCAAACTAGCTGATATTGTAAAATACTTGGAGGAGCTACCCTGCACCAAGGCACCTCGCATGAAATTTGGAACTGAGATTCTTGATGAAGATCAAGTCAGAGAAATTGAAGAGATGACGGTAAGAGATGAAGAACTAATTTCACTGTTTCTTGACTTCTTTTATGCTTAGAAAGGAATGCGGGGATGCTCATGGCATTTTCCCCCACATTGGTGAGATCTAGCTTTTGTCTTTCACATGGCAGCTCCAAACCTTTATCAAAGCAGAGCACTTAGTTTCAGGCCCAATTTGACAATAAATCTGGATGCCAAACTTTCAAATTTTATTGGAGATTCGTCTTTCTAGTCAAACTGATTCTTCTTTTGGCCAATTAATTGCTGATTATTGTTGACCCCACAAGCTGATCGCAGTTTTATTATAATTTTATAATACGATATAAGTTCTGCATGATGACAGTGAAATCTGAAGTATGGCTAAGTTTTCAATGTTCTCAGGATGAAAGCTGAACTAGCATTGGTCTTTGTTGGAAGATCAAGATCAATGTTTGTAGTGCTTTGTTCTCACCCCTGATACATGCAGTTGAGTAGTTGTGTGAGAGTTGTTGATAGATAATCAACACGTCAAAGTATGAAAAAATAATATGCTCATGGTCTTTGAAAGACTACTGTAAGAGGGCAGCTCTTTGATCTAGATCTGCAAAATATGCTACATGATTATGATGACGGCACTGTCTAGGACAAATTTTCCAGCTTTTTGGGGAATATTATTTGACATTTCTGTATATGTGGATTTATAGCGTCATCATCATTTCATAACTTTATCTCTGAATTACACATATATTTTTATAGAATTCCCAATACAATTTGTATACACTTAATCTCATTGACCTCAGCTTTTCAGATCCTTTAAAATATTATAAATATGTTCTTACATTACTGTCTGAAGGATATGACCACATTCCTAACATATATGAGATTTGGTTTAAAGCTCTCACTCACAGAGGGCAGATAACATGCTCCGCTCAGAGCCTGAGACCTGATCTGTTGGAAGGGCTCGAACTGCTCTAGCTGGAACTGCCATGTTCAGCCACGTAATGGCGGCTACTGTAGTGAAATTGGGCTCAACAAAACACAGAAGTTCAGCATTTTTTTATTTTTTTTCAGAATGGAATTATAATTTAGAGGAGAATAACAATCAGGGATCATGGGTCATAAACAATCCTAATATTCAAGAATAATTGGAAGGAACTTTTAACTTGTCTGCGTGTCGCTGCAGAGAGTAAATCTTTAATCTGAATTTTAATTTTTCCCACAGGAGAGGTTAAATCCACAACCAGTCATGGTGAAGATGAAAGTGAAACCAAGGCTTTTATTCAGGGTAAGTATGAATTCTAAGTAAGGGCAAGTCATGCTTTAAGTTGTGCTTTTAAGAGAAAATGCCATGTCAGTTTGTTAAAATGTGTCTCAATATAACAGTATTATTATTTTTCCTGCATTACCACATTCAATGCAGGCTTCAACCTCTAAGAATCTAGCCTGATGTACCTTAGAAGATATTCTTTATATCTTAGTTTGTTTGGGTTATAATTTAGAGCAACTTACATCTGATTTTGATTGGCGCGAGACATATAGATCTAGTAGTGTTTTTGCATTATGCCTTTTCTCTAGCATGTAGCCTTGTTATATGACATCAATATAAATATTTGAAACTGATTTGTTTCCTTGTGAATTGGTTGTAGAATGTATAATTGATATCTAGAAGTGTAGAAGGCAGTGAATGTGTGGGAAAAAAAACAGTATCTGTTCATATATGGCTATATGTATAAAGGTGTATTGCATCACCTTTTGTTCCCAGCCCTTGGCAAACCAGGGGTCTCTGGTCCCTGACCCTGGCACAGATTTCCGCTTGTATGACCGGGTTGTTGTGGTCAAGTCTGGCTACTCTGTTCCATTTGGCAAGAGGGGAACGATCATTGGCCTGCCCACTGAGGAGGAGGGAGGCGTCACACCCAACAGTTTATACGACATTGTTTTTGATGAGCCCTTCACCGGGGGAATCACACTCAGGTGAGTAACATATGTGTAACATGTGTTCCCCACACACATGCCCACATGACTTTCATGTCACAAAGAACATCAGAATAAGGCAGCCTCAAGAAATACTGCTGCAGCTTAGTAATTGTATTACTGATGGAAGAAATATATTTCTGAGAGGTGAATATTTATGTTCAGAACTTTTCCACTCTCATTGTTTGTCACATGTTTAGTGTCATTTTCAAACCTTTTTTTCTTAGCTGTCCACCAACAGCTCATATTTGACCAACAAAAAACCTGGACATCCCTGGCGGAGTGTTTGTACTCTCTGCTGAAAACAGAACACTAACTGATCTTTGTTTCCACTCCACCATGAAATCTGAGAACAATTGTCCGTTTTCTTCTGCGTTTTATGTGTTTTTCTATGTCAATGACAGTGAACAGTTTGGAATGTTTGTATCCCCCTTTCTAAAATTTGATGGGGATTTCCAGCTGTTTGCTTGGTTGGAACAATTCTATTTTTGTGAACTTAAGAATTTTCAAAATGTCTGTCTCTGTCTCGCAGACGGTTGAAATACGTCGCATATTGATTTTCCACTAAAGTGAGTCATCGCCATCATGCAAAGCTGTAATTGATACACTTTTATTTGGTGAAAATAGTTTTGAGGTAGCTTGACTGTAGCCAGAGATATTGCAAATTGAAGAAGCAGCATTGGCTAAAATCAGGAGAATCTGCAAAATGGTCAGTATAGCACACAAACCTGTATACTCACCTCAAAATGTTCTGATATATTTATAGTGGGTCCATAAAAGCAATATTGTTTCATTTAGAGATGGATGTTCTGTCAGTAACTGAGGGAAAAAAAGAAGTCAGTGTCAAATCACCTTTATCCTATTCAGATCCTGATTTCTCTGTTTTGAGTTCAAAGACTTATGGCTCATTGTAGGTGGTTGCGAAACATTTTGAACGTAATATGTTCTCAACATTCACTCATTTCCATTTCTGCTTGTTCCCAGATGCACACCTGGCAAAGGCTACAGGGTGGCAGGGTCAGCCATGCTCAACATTACATATGGAGAGTTTCGGAAAGATTGCTCCGATGCTCCCCATGTTCAAGATGGACGAAGTGAATACAGGTAAGGCAGTCAACCATCGAATAGCCTATGAAGTGTTGTTGGTTAGTGCTTAATAACTGGAAGACCAAATTTAGCCTTGGTTTCTCAGAAGTCAGTCTGTCTTGAATTTTGATGTAGCATCACAACTAATCTTTACCAGTCACTGTTCCTAGACTTCTCTGATAGATAAGAAGGGATATTTTGACACTGAGGAGGGCGTAGTGGTAGTGGGATACAACAGCTCTACCACCAAGCAAAAAATTCAGACTCACAGGTCCTTGCATGCATAAGGTTTTTTGGTTGATGGATTATCTGAAGTGATATTTGGATTTCAGATTCATACGATGTGGTGTCGGGTATTTAGGGTCTTTCTCCCAATGAAAGTATCATTAGTTTGAATGATACCTATGGAATGGCAAAAATTGAAAGTTGCTTTTTCAGGGGCTAACCAGCTCCTGACTTCTTGGGGAAGGAGACTCAATAGTCATACATTCCCCTAGGATGAGAGGGGAAATATTTGGAATATCTAGTTTTTTGATTCCACTGAGTCTTTTTATTTTTTGTTTCTGTTTAAGTCATAGGCAAAACCGTTCATCCAGTCATCATGATGGCTATAGGAACAGCAGTGGCTACAACAACAACAACATGGGAGGACAACAGCAGCTGTACAATGACCGGGCAGGTCACTACCCTGACCGGGCAGCTATGTGGAAACAGCAGCAACAACAGTATCAGTTTCAGCAGCAGCCAGTCAAGTGGGAAAAGGGCCAGCCTCTGTTTGGTCAGATCTTTGCTGGACAGCCTCAGCATGGACAGGTATGGATATGCCACGGTGAATTTAGGAACTGGTCTGTAAAGCAGATGGAGTTTGATATTGTGTAAAGAGGAAATCAGTGTAATGGGACTTGTAGGGCGGGAAATTATCTGCCCTTGTTTTTTCATCATAAGGGTTGTAGTTCTTCAGTGTTTATGGTATCTTCGCTGTATGTCCGTTAGGTCCATACTAACACAGCGTTCTGGATCTAGAATCTACCTCATTCAAAGCTTTGTTGGTGCAGCACCTGTATATTTCTTTGCTCTTGATTCCATTGTCATAAATATCCGTGCATAATGCCTGATTTTTGCTTGGTGCCTGGCTGCCACAACGACAACAGTGGGATAGTGGGATAC
>JBCAUA010000562.1:0-13631 GCA_038406235.1 Peronia verruculata | reverse complement strand
AAACAACGGGCAAAAAGCTGGTTCCATCCCTCACACTCCCACCCCCCCCCCCCCCCCCCACACACACACCCCGAACTCCACTGTCAAGTAAAGTTACTCTGGACTGTACTTAACCAACCACATTTGTATTGATCAACCTCTTCCAATACCCACTACTTATAGGCTTGATACTTGGCAAGTTCAAATCCGAGGCTAAGGATGATCCCTGCCAGTTGTAATTTGTCAAACCTATAGACATACATGTATCATTACGCATACTAGACCCGGCGCACCGCGCTGAGAGCCAACATATCATGGACCAAACTGAGCAAGGCGTCCGCCATTGAACTGCGGTCTGGCAGGACTCTGGGAAGATGCGAGTAGTTCTTTTTTGTTTTGCTTCTCTCTTTCGTTTCTCCTCTTTTTTTTTTTTTTTAATTTCATTCTCTCTTTGCTACTTTGTTTCTTTTTCCCCTTTTCCTTTTCTTCTTTTTTTTTTCATTCGTTCTTTTTTATTTTCTCTCTCTCTCTCTCATTTCACTTTTTAATAATAATAATAATAATAATAATAATAATACAGAGTATTTATATAGCGCTTATCCTCGTAATTACAGGCGCCAAGCGCTTTTCAATTTATTATTACTCGGACAGACCCATAGAAGACACTCATAAGCGTTCTCAGCTTACTGGGATGCATACAAGGCGGCTGCTTGTTAGGCGCTCCAATCCTTATCAGTATAACAATATCAATCACTGTCTATAGTCGCGTATCCATTCAAACCGGGATGGAGTCAGGAAATTTGTGTAAATTACCTTTCCCAAGGAAAAAGTGCCGAGACCTGTCAGGATTAGAACCTGGAAGTTTAGTTCCCGAGTCCGACGGCCTAACTGCCAGGCCACCGACTCCACTTTACCTTTATCTAGCTTTCTTGTTTTCTATTTTAGTTTTTTCTTCCTTATTCTCCTCTTTTTTCTCTTAATTCCTTTCTTTCTTTCTTTCTTTCTTTCTTTCTTTCTTTCTTTCTTTCTCTCTTTCTTTCTTTTGATCAGCTTCAGCTGTTGAACTGTATGGGTCAAGTGCACACCTGTCATCCACCTAAAGAATTGTACATCATAAGAAATCAAGCTTTATTATTTACAGCACAGGCTTGTTGTCGAGCTGCAGATCTTTGAAGTGTCTAGTAACGCCACCGATCACATTGTATTAGTCAAGGATATCTGCTTTCTCTATTTGCAAGTATTTCAACTGAGTGGCTTGTGGGCTGCTGAATGAGAAGATGATAATTAACAGTCTCAGGAAGCTTCCATTTCATGTGATCTCGAATTTGTCAGCTGAGATCAGATTTATTGTTAGTCACACACTTGATTTGATGACAAAAGGCCTGGAGCTGTAGCAGGTGAAATAGCAGATACCGTATGATGTACTCAATCCCAATGCCTTCAGCCTAATTGATAGTTACCAGTACACAGACTAGAACATCGTTCTTCCTTGTCGATTGTAGTAAGATACAATGATACTTTCGGTTCCAGAAACTAGTTTAACTTTCCTTTCGTAAGTTTTGTAAAATAACACTTTGAACCCTTAACACTTTGAACCCTGGTCACCAATGCCTGAAAACCCCTTATCCCTGGCCTTCTGGACCGAGAACGCGCATTTCTCGTTTTATGTTCAATATCTTTTGTAAACACACACCTCAAACTCGATCATGGGTGCAGGCATGTGTAATCGCCGTAGTATTAATTGTTCTTGCCCCAAAGCGACCTATTAGATCTATTTGTAACTTTAGTGGATGCATACGACTGGAGTAAATGTGTCAGCCTTGTCTACCGGCTGTGGGGTATTTGACACCGAAAATCTGCCCGGTGTTCCGGGCTGTAAGGTTCAATGAGTTACGTTGTTCTTCTTATATCGTCATTATTATAATTATTCTCTCCTTGAGTTTTCAGTCTTTATTACAGCTTCCATCCTTGATAGTGATATCAAGAATTTAAGAGTCCAATACGTTCATCTGTAGAAAAGCGTGCTGCAGTGAAGAAAGGAATCAGAAATGCAGAGATTTCTGTTGAGGATTCGGTATGCAGGAGCGCGTGTGTGCAACAGATTTCGGCCTGAGCTCTCACGTGAGGTATGTTTGTTTGTGTTGGGGTTGAGTGGCACATCAGCACGATCACGACTATATTGTGCTAAACATGGTAAGATGTGTTTGCATGTCAAGAAGGAGAGAGGAAAGTGAGCGGGACAGAAGATAGTTGCAAGCCGAGAAATATGACTTGTCACGTTTAGACGTCGAGGATAGCATTCCATAGGAGACATCCCACCGATGGCGGGCTTCCACCGCCTGCAGGTGGGAGCAAAGACCACACTGATGAACAAAGTGCCAAGCTGAACATTATTGATTGCGACTGCCGGCCACACATTCATGCTCTCTTATCTCCTATGCATTACAAGTCCCCCCCCCCCACCCCCGCGCACATACATACAAATATCTATCAATCTCTGCCAAAGCGTAAATCTTTCTGCCACCACCGATCCGGGAAATGAACACAAGTTAAACTGGCTTGATAGTGATAGAATAAGATATTTTGCTCCAGAATCCTTGAGACTAACCTGATTGGCGAGATCGAGGTCTGCTAAAGTGACATTTATTTAGGCATTCAAAGAAAACGATTGGGAGAACAAGAAGAGAAGGAAAGGAGAAAAAGAAAAAGGAAAGCGGGCTACGACAAAAGAATGATTAAATTTTTAGGGGAATGTTCTAAATTTGAGCTAGAACATAATAAAATATTTTTCAAAAAGTCTATCATAAGTAACATAACATCATAGGCTTATTAATTAACAATTTAAAAGGAAAAATAATGACAAAAATAATGAATTACATAATTTAATAAATAGACAACAATAGCAAATAAATAAATAAATACATAAATAAATAAATAAATAAATAAATGAATAAATAAATAAGACAAAGCCATACGATTTTAGAAAATCCCCTTTATTCACACTGCACGCTCAAGAAGAAGATGGAAAACTACTGATCAGTCAATTTACATTCTATAGAAGGTGTTGTCTATAGTTGGTTCGTGTTTCCGTTATTAGTAATAATACTTTCTGTAGTAGGGGTACAATCCTCTGCCTGTGAATAAAAAAAAAAAAGAAAGAAAATCAAAATCAAACATTTTTCCATGCCTAAGAGAGAAGAGAATGAAAGAGAGAGAGAGAGAGAGAGAGAGAGAGAGAGAGAAAGAGACAGAGAGGGGAAGAGACAGAGAGAAAGAGAGACACTGATTAGAAGATATTCTAACTCTCCAAATGAATAATTATGCTGAAATCGAAGAAACGATCATTATCATCTTTATCGTGGATATAAGTGCCTTTACTATGAAGATATAAATATAAAATCTCAACCCATATCTAACAAAAATGCATCAATATAAACCAACAATGAATCTCGAGAATCAACTCTATGAAAATTGAAAAAAAAAAAAATTGATTAAGTAGCAAATTTTCCGCCCCCTTGGCTCCTCGTCAGGGCAATAAAGAAAACATTAATCGTCAACATTATCAATACCAACAGCCTTGACTCTGTCAGAAGTTATCGTGGTTCCTTTTAACAACCAGCAGGTTGTAAGGCTAACAAACACCTTACAATACCTTTAACAACCAGGAGGTCGAAAGGCTAACAAACATCTTGCCGTTCCATTAACAATCATGAGGTTGAAAGGCTAACAAACACATTGCCGTTTCTTTAACAATCGTGAGGTTGAAAGACTAACAAACATCTTACAATACTTTTAACAACCAGAAAGTCGAAGGGCTAACAAACATCTTGTCGTTACTTTAACAATCATGAGGTTGAAAGGCTACTAAGCACCTTACAATATCTTTAACAATCAGGAGGTTGAAAGGATAACCTTGCTGTTCCTTTAACAAATCACAGGTGCACCAGTTATAGCCTAAGGCCTATCTTAGGCAGTTGGATTTTGCTGGGCTCATCCGTCCCTCTCCAGACAGATCTATGTATGGAATGTTCCTTCTGCCAGATAGGTTCCCAACTACTTAGGACGAACCAACACGAGGACAGAGCCTCAGTCTGTTCAAGAATCTTTCAGCACATGATAATAATATGCACTTTAGCAGTCACCTACTCAATTCCCAACTAAGCCGACAGCCGCTTGGCTTCGGTGATTGACATAATATGCCTGACAACTATGTCAGACCGCCCTTATATTCCTATGTATATATTTCGTCTGTCTCTGTTTATTTATAGATATTCATTTATTAACTTGCAATATTTGTTTACCATATTTAGATTACTTACCGTATACGCCTAATCCACCCATAAGACCGTATCCAAATCCGCCGAAACCGTATCCGCCGATTCCACCCAAACCGTATCCGCCATATCCGATTCCACCAAGTCCACCAAGTCCACCATATCCAAGGTACCTTGGATAGTAGAAGGCGGAAGCCGAACTAGCCAAAGCAACCAGAAGGAGGACACAGATAAGTTTCTGCATGGTGGCGGCTGTAGAAGCTGGAGTGACTGGTCACAGGCTGTAAGGCAGAGAACGGGAGAAATGAGATCATTATTTAGATCTAGGTCTGGTTACCGTTCATTCTGTGGTCGCAATCAATACTTAATCATCAGTGAACAAAGAAAGAGGCACTACTGTAATTAAGCACATCAGATCCACAAGATCAAAAATGTAAGGTTTGGTATAGCTACTAGAAGGGAGTCCACGGACTTTGTGGGAGATTTTTTAAAAAAGTAAAAATCAAACCGATAAGCTTACTGCCCTGTCACTTAAAGTGTATGACAAATCAAACGCATCTCGATGTTGGTACTTTGCAAGGAGCTTATACTATTTATTCTGGAAAGCCGACTGATGATGTCACACATGCTGAGTGTGGAGCCATGCCCATGAGGGAAAGAAACCAAGTTAACGCCGTTGTTATTATGTTAAATACCCGTTACCCTGACGCTAACCCTAACCCTAACCTTAACGTAATCCTAATAATTCATAAGCAATCATCCACACCAGGTAGCACAGGGGCGTGTTAAATTTGGACATTCTTTACAAGTAAATGACGCGAAGTTTAACTGGACTTTGGTTTGGACTTGTTCATACAACATTATGAAGATAACTCTTATCATTATTTTTTACGTGAGTAACAGGGTATTCTTAAGATCTATATGAGCTCCGAAATGTCTTCCCTACAGACAATCGGTTAGAGAAAGCCATTTTTTCTTCTTCTGATTCCAACTATCTGGCCTTTACATTTTACAAATTATCGTATTATATTTTATATACCAAATTTGGTATACAAAGTTTCGACATTTTGATATAATACTTTCATAATACCCGATTGGAGTGGAAAAAACGACAACAACATTGTTTCAAGCTACAAAATAACTGAAATTCGTATACATCTAAGTTAAAAAATGTTTTGCGACCAGGGCAAAGAAGTCGGAAGTAGCGCCAGGCGATAAAGATTTACAGTTATTTTCGGTCGTTTTTAACTTCTTTCCGACTAAAGTACTATTTTTTTTTTCACAAAAGACAATTTAACCCTTTCTAACCCGAAAAAGAAAAAAATTCGTACCATCGTCGGAAAACAGTAAAAAAAAAACGATAAAAAAATGGCTGTAATTCGAAATCACCCAGCGCGACTTCCGACTCGTGTACTCTGGGTGCAAGACAAATTATCTACAAAGCCATGGTCTACTGAAGTAGTAGCCTGGCGAGGAAGGTGTGTAATCTCTTCTTTTCGTTGGTAACCCTGACGTTGTTATTTGGAACCCTTCAAATGTTTAGGTCCTTATAATGAGACTGATGTGCTGTTTTAAAAAATGAAAGTTTACATTCTGAGATGATACTATTCCCTTTGTTATATTACATATTTCAACCTCCTCGGCGGTGGTTATCTCGAGATGCTGTTTGCGTTTCTTACGGTGTTTGACACAATACAGCCGTGATCGTGCTGATGTGTTGTTAAACCCCAGTACAAGCAAACAAGCTACTTGCGCCCCGTGTTACGAAACCGATTTTTTTTCTCTGACCAGCTGAATTATTCTCTTCGTCAAGAACAAGAAGTGTTAAGGTACTATTTGTTTCGAGGAGAAAATCATTTCAGCTCCCTGTTATTTAATAGTAATAATAGCCGTGTATTCAGCTAGCGCTTATCCCCGTAAAGTGAAGGCTCAAAGCGCTTTACAATCTATTATTACCCCGACGCGACAGACCCAAAGAAGACATTCATGAACATTCTCCGCTTCCTGCTATGAACACAAGGCGGCTGCCTGTTAGGCGCTCAAATCCTTATCAATCTAACAATATCAATCACTGTCTGTAGTGTAAATTGTCTTTCCTAAGGACAAAATGTCAGGACCAGTCAGGATTCGAACCCGAGACTTTATATCTAGAGTTCGACGGCCCAACGGCGAGACCACCAACACCACATTTGAAACAAAAGAGGAAAAAAAAAAAAAATTATCACAATCAGTAAGAAAAACACTTTCATCACAACATGAGTTTTTCAGGCTTTGCTGCCACACATATTTCAGATAACAAGAGAAAAAAGCTATTTCCTTTTTCTTCTTTACAATTCTAATCTTAAATCGTTTTCATCCGGCACTGGAAAGTAATTCGGCTGATGGTCAAACAGGTTCATTATATCTTATTGGTACTCACCGAAGATGGACTGTCTTGGGCAAGTGATATGCAGTGCCCTCATCTGACCAGTGGTCGCTTTATATACCTTACCGCCCTCACTCATTGACGGCATGGTTCCCGAAAGGGAAGTAAACCACGATTACTAATACAAAGTAATGAGCCTGGATCAGTCTTCTACTAACAGGCCCGAAATCTATTTTAGAGCATAGTGCTTTGCGGGCGATGTTCCCTCAGGGCCAAATGCGAACAGTTATGGGATCGTCGATGATGATCATAATGATGCACATGATATATTTTTAACGGGATCATTTTTTTAACACGAGAAATCGATTACTTGTCAAGTATGTCACATTAAAAAAAAAAAAAAAGCTCAAATGAAGTAATCTGGTAGTAAGAATTAAGAATATTCCTTTCTCAAGTCATCTTTTCTGTCAAAATTAAGGCTCCAACCTCCAAAATATGAAGTCTGGAATTTTCCAGTTTTTTGTTGTTTTTGTTTTTGTTTTTCGTGAAAAAAATAAATAATAAACTTTTATATTATGCTGACTGTATAATATAATTCTTACATAATCATATAACAAGTATATGACAAGAAATTTTTCATATTTCAGTTCATTCCCAAAAATGTAAATACTGAAGATAAGTTTCAGTCATGAAATCAAGTCATACTTCATTAATTTTTGTATCATCGCACAAATACAGATATATTTGAGTAGAGATATAACTGAGTAATCGATTTCAATTGTCAAAAAGATCATGAAAGCGCAGTTACCTTCCTTCGTGTGACTTAAGGTCAAGGGTTCTTGAACTTCCGTCTTATGCTAATCAATCAACTGGTGACGTAGTTGATCGGTCGTGATGTCAAACTAACTTTCTCGAATGTCACCCCACATTGCCAAGCGTGTCCTCAATCCTGTTTTCCTCTTGGTTTACGAGTTGTAACCCAAAATGACCTCGGGAAAAATTATGACACTCCTGATGAAATGACCTTCTCTTTACTGCAATTTGTGGAAATTAGAATAAGAACCATTTGGAGTGGTTTTGGAAGATACCGAGAAATATTTCAAGATACAAAGATACCAATATCACTTAAAAGAAAAGTCTTCAACCAATGTATTATACCTATTATCACCTATGGTTGCAAAACATGGACAATATCATGACAGATAGTCACACAACTTCAAATAGCATAGAGAGCAATGGAAAGATAAATGCTGAAAATAAAACTACAAGACAGAGTACCACATAAAGAAATAAGGGAATGAACCGGAGTCATAGACCTTGTAGAAATCGCTCTCAAATTAAAATGGAAATGGGCAGGTCATCTAATGAGAACACAAAGTAACAGATGGACAACGAAATGCACAGAATGGCAGCCAAGAGTGGGGAAAAAGATCGATTGGACGGCCAAAAGGAAGGTGGAGAGACGACATCGAGAGAACGGGTGGTACAACCCGGACGAGGAAGGCGAGAGACAAAAGAGGTTGGAAAACACTGTCCGAGGGCTTCGTCCAGCAGTGGATGAACAACGCCTAGGTGAAAGGTGGATATTAGAACAACCACTCTTTAATTAAAAAATCTGATGTGAGATAGGTCTTTTATTCTCAATTCTAATGAAATGACATCTTTCTGATAATCATTTTGCATCTTGCAGATAATTAGTTATAGTAACTGTTCCTTTATTAGAAGCTAAAGCTGATGAATCAGGCCAACCAACGACAACTCTGTTAAATCGAGATCCCCTTTAGACAATCTTCATGTAACTTCATGTAACTTAATAAATGATTCATTTTCTTTTTAAAGAAACTCCGCTAAACAAGACGAGTCACCTAATCTTTTAAAAGAGATCGACATCATAGCCATCGACATTGTTTCTGTGTGGGATGCCATTCAGGTCAAAGATCTCAATTGTTTTATTTCGCAATCACTTTCTAGCATTTTGTGGACTATGGAATGCCCGTTGTTTTATTAGAATATGGGATAAACCAACGTTTTCTTATTTGTATTACCTTAAACTCAATGAGGCCTTGCAATTATTTTGGGCTTCTTAATCAATTATCGACAGGAAGATTACAAAATAAAGTATTAAAAAAATTAAGTTTAAGAGGAGGTGGGGATGGGAGGGCGGGGGGGGGGGGAGTTGGGAAGTAACAAAGGGAAATATTGTCATAGATATATACTCTTTTATTTATAAAATATTAATCCTTTCCCCGAGTCCACAAAGTTACCTATTACAATGACATGATAGTATAGTATTGCTCTCATAAGCGGGTTGACACTGGCGTTTTGTGGGTGGTTTTTCTTCGCTGCTCATGATGATCGCCTAGGACAATGGCAAAGCTATTTATTGAAGACAGTGAGGCTAAATCACAGAATTCCAGATTTTCTGGCACGAATTTTAGGTATTTCCCATCCCTGCACCCATCTCTCCATCCAACCATCCATCTCTCAACATCCATCCATCCATCCATCCACCCATCCATCTATTCCACCAACTGTTTATTGAAATTATCTTGTAGACAATGAGCAGCTTTCAAAACAGCATTATATCATATTTCTTCAACGTTGTGAAAAGAAAGTGTTTAAATCTTTGCTTATACCCTTAGTCAGAACTTGTTTGTACCTTATCATAAACAATGAAAATCCGGGGTTTCGTCAGCGCACTTCATTTCATTTTCCTTCACTCTGCCTTACAAGAGCAGTCAGTTAGTAATTCCTAGCTCCCTCTCCCCCCTTCCCCGAGACCTCCCCCTAACCCCACCCGTTTCTTACTATCTTGGTCTCGCACCACTCATCCACTCTTCTTAGCCATTCGTTGGATGCAAATAAAGTATTTTATTCTTTCTGGAGTAATTCTTCGTTTCCTGAAATATACTGGTGCAAATGTAATATTCACGAATTCACACGTTTCTGAACGACTTGTTATGTGTCCTTATAAAACAGCTCTCTCTCTCTCTCTCCTTCAATCCCCTCTTCCCCCCCCCCTCTCTCTCTCTCTCTCTCTCTCTCAACCACACACACGCCCTCAACATCTCAGTGAACTGACTTCAGTCGTCACTTCCACGTTTCGCTGCCGTGTTTACTGGAGGTTAGACTTGATACATTGATTGATTGATTGAATAATGACTGAACTAGCCAGTTAATTTGACAAGGGTGCTCAGAAAATGATCGCTAATGCCACCATTTGCTGAACTGAACAACAGAGTTAGGAATCTTATCTTTGTTTTTTTTTTTTTTTTATGATAAATAGGCCAATTACGGTATGGGAGACCTATTTTCTACAAAATCATTTATCATAGTTAAGTAAATACTCCTATTAATGCTATCATTGAAAACGAATTGTAAAATAATATGATTTTCAACAAAAAAAAAAAAAAAAATCTATTCTATCACATAAAATCTGGAAATGTTATTCATAAAACTAAATTTCAAATTTCTGCCCATGGCCTGTGAAAAATGCTGAGCACTTTGTCGTTTTTTGTTTTTTTTTTGTGTGTGTGTAATTTTTATTTGCTGCTTGGGCTTTCAAGTAGGGACATCGGCCGTATGAAATTTTAATGCATTATTATTAAATATGTATTACCCTTTAAAATAATTACTCAAAGAATTATGGCATTAACTCTACCAAACTTCATTTCATTTCCAATACAGTAACTTGTCTCACGCTAACAACAGTCAGTTGAGCTTTTGATTTAAATTGCTTGCTATTTCAAATAGATGATCAGTCCATTTTACTTGAATTCCAAATTGTAATTGTAAGTTTATTACACGGGGCATATCTACAGTCAGTAGTTCACGAAGTAGCTCAGGAGATAATGATTACTAGTGTTGAATCTATTAGACCTACATATAGTTATTGTATAATCATCGCTTTAAGGGGTTAATTATTTCCATTACATACCTGAAATAATGTTGAGCCTAGCGCGTTAACTTTTACTATCAAAGATAAACGCAGGAGAAAGATCTTGTTTGTCTCTCTGTATAAATAGACACAGAGATCTTTAAAACAATGACCCCTGAGGATTGTTTAATCTCGGCCTAAGTCTAAAAATTCCGAGAACCACTGTAGAATTACGTTTCATGTTCCATCTAAACTTCAAGCTCACCCCCTCCATGAGGTCATAAGGCGAACAAATCACATTGCCTAATTCCGTACAGCTGGAGCACCGAAATAACTAATTAGGTAGACGGGACATCCGTCATCGGATTAATCGATATCCAGGTAATCAATCATAAGATTGACGAGCGTTTGACACACTGTGGTGATGTAGAGCAGGTTAGCAATCATATAAATATGATGGCGAACGGCCTTCCGGCATAGCATTCAGTTACATGTGTGCCGATTATTGAATATTTTCATTTAGTCCGATATAATACTTCTTGGCCCCGAGTCAAAACAAAGAAATGTAGAGCAATTTATCACTGACTGGTAGAGTTAACTGTTTCATGTTCCCCGAAATACCAGATTTGTTATATTCTCTGGCCTTACTTTTTCTTCTTCAAAGAGATTACTCTGTTCTTCTTTCTTTCTTTCTTTCTTTCTTTCTTTCTTTCTTTCTTTCTTTCTTTCTTTCTTTCTTTCTTATTCTTTCTTTCTTTCTTTCTTTCTTTCTTATTCTTTCTTTCTTTCTTTCTTTCTTCTTTCTTTCTTTCTTCCGTTCTTTCTTTCTTTCTTTTTTTCTTTCCGTCTTTCTTTCTTTCTTTCTTTCTTTCTGTCTTTCTTTCTCCCTTCTTCTTTTTTTCTTAAGCTGAATCAAAACATTTCAGCAATACAACATTATCACAATAGAGTATCGTTTCATTTGTTTTGTTTTGTTTCGTGTCGATTTAATGTTTTTGATATCCTGCTACAGCAGCATAACTTTGGCGCGCCGTTGGCAAAGCTGTTTCAAAACTGACAGACATACTAGTCTTTGTTGTTAAAGATGACTTTCTTTGATTTTAGCAGATCTAACAACAATGGCGTAAAAAAAAAAAAAAAGCGTAGACTAGGATAACACGGCAAACAGACCCTGACAATCGATCACAAACAAAAATTACTTTTGGATTCGTTAGTACTTTTTTTTTTTTTTTAATTTAAATTTGTGACGCTTTTTTCCCCCTAGATTTGTATAGAGATTATTTCGTACAGCTCAAGTTTGTGTTCGAATATAATTGTTTCGACCAAAAAAACCGCTGGAAAACCCCATCTAATTTTAGTAGGGGGTACAAACACTCCAAAGTGTTCACTACGATTGACACAGAAAAGCACATAAAAATGAACAGGACCGGTGACAATTGTTCATAGATCTCGTGGCGGAGCGGTAACAAACATTAGTGAGTGTTCTATTTTTAGCAAGGGGTACAAACACTCCGCCGGGATTTCCAGGTTTTTGCTTAGTTGAATATGAACTATTGTATTCATTGCTATGTATAAGAGAAGTATTATGTTTGACCATGCTTGTACGCCACATCGTGATTAACTGTGTGACATTTATTTAAAAGAAAATTGTGTTAATTGTACACGATTGTTTTAAACTCTCTAACGATCTATTGCCTGATGTCAGAACACTGGTAGAGGTCAGCATCTCGAGCATTTACACTTACTGTTATCTTCATTGCTTTTGTTTCATGTATATTTGATTACATAATGTCTAAGATAATATTTGTTACTAATGCTAAATTTTGTTAAAATGGAAAAGCATGACACAGAACTGTACCGAAATCAATAAAAGTGATGCCGGAAAAAAAAAAAAAAAAGATTTTCATAAAAATCAGCAGCACTACTCAGAAAAGTAAAACCAACAATGAAAGATGTTTTTTAATGACAGCAAAAACTTTTTAAAAAAACAAAAAAACACAGCAATGTTTAGGTAAATCTATATTATAAAACTGCAAGAAAACCCACAATCGGCTTATGGACTCGAAAACTGCTGAATGGATCCATCTGAAATTGGCACACAACATTGTTGCATATGGATCTGTGCTTCTATATGTACATAAACCCGAAAAAAGCGTATTATCTTTGACCTTGTTCTTAAAGGGCTGTAATAATTGAATAATAAACTCGCGAGGGTGCTTGATCCGAATTGTACGTTCGATAGTATGACGCGTTTAAAACACGTTTTCTTTGAGTAACATTCAGTTTAAAAAAAAAAAAATCAACCTAGAGGTGCGCATGCTTTGCCATACACTTTAAGTCACAGGGCTATATAAAGTTTGTTAAAAATCTGCCAAGAAGGCCGTGGGTTCTCCTCTAGTAAGAACATAAAAAAAAGTACATATGGAAACAAAAACCTCAACGATTATGCAAAAACAAAACGGAACAAAAATCACAGAAAATGTATAGTTGACCAAAAACGGCATCTAGAAAGAAAAGAGAAGAACCAACCTGAAAACCAAACGCCTGAGAAGGAGGGATCCAGTTGGTGTTTTTACTATAAAAGAAACCAGATTTATCCAAGAAAATCCAAGAGCTATCCAACTCTGGACAGGAAACCACGGCTCGGTTATGTTGTCCGTCGGTCCCGCTGTCAAGAGACGTCGATCAGCGAGGACACACACAGGAGTCACACTGTGTGAGGTGAGGTAGAGACAGTGAGCTGAGGTTACAAAGTCACAGGGCTGAAAAACTGTCTTAAGCCAGGTCTGGACAAGGGAACATCTGTTTTAAAATGTCAGCCTGACAAAGTGACGTTTTCATTCAAAGTTTTTGGTTCGAGAGATTGTTGCTATTCAAGTTTACGAGGATTCTTGTCACACAAGGAAAACTCTTTTTTGAGGATAATATGAAGAAATGGGTTGTATGTCACTAATGTAGAAAGTCATATCTACATGTAAATCCGAGAGAGAATGGGAGATCATTGTGCTCAGTCCTACTACTTCCCTTTACCAGACAAAAGAGGGATTGAACAAGTAGTGTAAAGAAGAAGAAGAAAAAAATCACTTTTGCGCCCTTTGCTTAAGACATACACCATGAACCCCCCCCCCCCCCAAAA
>JBCAUA010000551.1:0-13631 GCA_038406235.1 Peronia verruculata | reverse complement strand
GAGAGAGAGAGGAGCAAACTGAAAGTGAGAGAGATAGCAACCGAGAGAAAAGAAATAAAGAGAGAGAGAGAGAGAGAGAGAGACGTAGAGGAGCAGAGAGAATAAGAGTGTGAGACAAAGAAAGACAAGGAGAGAGACAAAGAATGACACACAGAGACAGAAAGTAAGAGATAGAGAGAGAGAGAGAGGGGGGGGGGAGAAAAGCGAATGAAATACGGAGAGTATATAGAGAGAAAGAAACATAGAGACAGAAAGAGAAACAGACAGAGAGAAGGATAGAGACAGAGAAAATAGAGAAACAAAGAGAGAGACTGAGAGAAAAGAGCGGAGATAGACAGAGAGAGATTGTAAGAGAGTGTGTGTGAGAGAGAGTGAGAGAGAGAGTGAAGGAGAAAGACCTGGCCAATGTTAAGGAAGTGCCTTGACTGACATGACGGATGAGCTGAGACAGGAAGATATTCTTCAAATCCAGCCTTTAATTAGAGTTGTTTTTCACGCCAAGCCGCTCCTCTCTCTCTCCCTCTCTCGAAATAAATGCTCATGTTGATTTGGAGAACAGTGTGAGGTTCGTTTGAAAGATGGGGAAACGGAAGTGGAGTAGGGGAAGGGGCAGAGGTGGTTGAAAAGGATAAACAAAGGAAGAGAAGCAGAGAGAAGGAAACTTTTTAGGGGCAAAAAGATAGTTCCCCAAAGTTAAAGTTAGCCAGAATCTGTTGGTTAAGAAAGATGAAAAGAACCACATATAGAGGGGGAGATGGCCTCTTGGAGTTGACCGGAATTTGGCAGAAAATAGCTTTGATTAAGTTTGATCTTTTCACCCCCGTGCATTTTGGGAGCGGCTTTTGTTGGCATTGAGAGCAGTCCAGTGGGGCAGACACATTGTGGGGGCGGGGGGGGGGGTTGATAACAGGGAGAGAAGGGACAGATTGTGGGGGGGGGGCGGAGGGAGGAGGGCGTGGGTTGAAGACGAGTGGAGCGCTCGATTTGTGCTCACTTGCTCGAACATGCCCAGAAAGTCAAGAGATCATATGTCTCATGGAATACCGGCCAGTCATTTCTTTCTGAATGAAGGAATTTTTTTCTTACTTCCTTTGACAAAACGTCTTCCTCAACACTGTCTTCTTGTACAACAACAACAGCAACAACAACAACAACAACAACAACAACAACAACAACAACAACAACAACAACAACAACAACAACATATCTTCAAATTATAATGCTTATAGGCATGTTTTTGGAGGGAATGTCTTAGATAATGTAGACATGCCGCGAGAGAAAAGATAATATTATCTCTAGAGCGAGATGGTGGCCATTATCTGGCCAAAATAACACAGGTTTCGGGGCGAGAATGCTGGGAGAGCTTTAACCTTTTCCAGCTTAGAGAGACATATTTGATACAATGTTGGTTATGGTGTCAGAAAATTAACTTCAAGAGCACATCTGACGTTTTAATGACCAAACAATTTTTGTGTATTACTCGGATTAATATGAGACGCGACAAGATGATATCAGGCGCTTTTCAAACTGAGGCGACGGGAGAAATCGTATGTTTTTCACCAGTGAATGGATTTTTTATGCTTTTTTTACAGAACCCTTCTATATCATTCTAAAAATACATCGCATTTGCAGAACTAGACTGCATAAAAGCCGAAAATGGCTTAATAAGGGTCAACAGTGATTTAGAAATACCATGTCATTTTCTCACTAAAATCAGCTGCTGCAACATATTGTCCCGAGTCATCTTTAACTGGCAACATCTCGACTTCTACTTTAGAAGAACAATCATTTTTTCACACACAGAAAGGGAAATGAATAATCTTCACAGTGATACCAATCACTCCATATTATGCTCAAAATTTGACGAGAGCCTGATTTCATTGTGTCGTATTTCGTATTTAGTCAGTATAAAGGAGCCCATGATGTGATTTTAGGACTGCATCTCTGCCTTAATAATTTACGATGACTTGGTTTCAGTCCATCCAGGATTCATTTGGTCAAAAGTTGGTTGATTATTCTTGATATGGGAATGAGTCATTCTCTCTCCCCCCCCCCCTCCCCGCCCCCAAAGCCATCTAGGTTATTTCTCTTTGCCAGATACAAAAGATATGATACGATTATTGCACACACACACAGAGAGAGAGAGAGAGTGAGAGAGAGAGAGAGAGAGAGAGAGAGAGAGAGAGAGAGAGAACAATACTTTTGTTGTTATAATTCATAGTATGTAAAACAGAACAAAACATTCGCAAAAACTATGAAAAAATTCATATAATAATTTTCACTATATCGTGATTTTTTTTCTCTTGACTTTTTTCCGTGCTATAATCTTTTAAATAATTCAAGCAAAGACGAGTTTTTGTTCTTTTTTTTTTTCATGCTTGTCTTGTATGTCAGCTTCATTCATTGACGCCTCTAGGGTTAAATTGGCTCCTATCTTAGGCGGTAAAATTAAGTAAACAGGGGCGTGAGATCTATATGGCCTCTGCTTTCAACTAGAACATACATAACATTCCTTAGTACTTCTTTTGTTCATTTTCTCCGAGTCTGAGGGAGTTAAATTAAGTAAACAAGAATGTGGCCCATATGGCCTCTGGTGTCAATCAAAACATACATAATATAGCCTGTAATTTGAACAATATAAAGCCACTTTTACCTCTGACACGAAGATAGGCAAGAAAGGTCAGCAATTAATTTGAACAAGAAGTTTTTCAGAGCCAGGGGACAGTTCCTTTCTCATCGGGCGTTTCGGTTGACCGCACAGTGATGAAGTTAGACGTGCTTTTCTGTTTACCTGGCAGGGGTTGAGTAGTGAAGTTTTGTAGAGTCATTCAGATGGTGAAGTGGTAGGCCTAGCTTTCTGGGTGGATGGTTTTCAGCGTTGACCTCGATAATGTTGTTGATTAGATGAACGTTAGCTGGTCCGGAGGGAGAGAGAGAGAGAGAAAGAGAGAGAGAGAGAGAGAGAAAAGAGAGAGAGAGAAGAGAGAGAGAGAGAGCATTGACAGAGAGAGAGAGACATACACACAGAGAGATAGATCGATGAGTATACTAGATAGATAGATAGATAGATAGATAGATAGATAGATAGATAGATAGATAGATAGATAGATAGATAGATAAATAGATAGATATCATGTAGGTGAGGAGGGGAGAATTTGCCCACTCCTTGCTCCTCTTTTTCTCATCACCCACCACCCCCCTCTCCCCTTCCCTCTTCCCCCCACTCCCGATCGCCATACCACTCCCTCCTTCCGCCGACCTTTGACCTTCTGACTCACCTCAGACATGCTACAGTTTCTATGGTGACGTTGCCTCAATAGCAAGCGATCCCTTAACAACCGCCTCATCAGCTGCATGGGTGAGAGATGGAGGGAGGGAGCAAAAAGGGAGGGGGGTGGAAAAACCAGAACAGAAAACGCTGTTATGTGGAGAGAAGCGAAATGGGTAAGGGGGGGGGGGTGAGTGCTCAGAGAATTAACCCTATCAATGTTAGTAGAAGCCAATGATGTGCACGACAAGTCTTCGTGTGAAGTTTAGTTTGGGGAAATGATATAAGTTATAATGTGGTGTAACAATCTAAGTGCGCGCCATTTTGAACTGAAAACGTTGAGGGCCGGGGAGGGGGGAGTAGAAATTTGGAATGTGGAAATGTTGCCCGGTATATCTGCTAACTGTTATTCCGATATCCAAGTGCCAAGGGTTCTTCAACATGTATACGGCACTCACTGGGCCCTCTCTAGTATATGAGTCGTTGTTTGAGAAGTGTAGATGTCGGACTTGCGTGCCCTGCCCAAGAACGTTAGGGCTCGTTCAGTCACTGCAGAAGAAAAGCAGGTCCAAAATCGTCCAGCTTCCCGCAGAATTTGAAGGCGTGACGGTTTTACCGAAAGGTAGACGACAAACCCCTCTGTAACGGCGTCCCATTAATGTTATGATTGCTCTAACATATTGAAGAAGGGAAAGTTGGGAAGAAGGGAGGCTGGGGGGGGGGGGAGATAGAACAACGGCACCGTCTAGCCGTGAGTATTATTGTCTGTGGCAGTTTGGCCACAGGACGGCACCACAAGAGAGAACATCTGCTGCACTGTTAACTGAGGGAAGTGGACATTTCGGGGGGTCTGACCAAGACAACGACAGCGACGTGGAAGAGAGAGAATGAACAGAGGAGTGGACGGGACAGAGAGAGGGAAGAGAGAAAGAGAGATGGAGGAAAGAAGTGCGAAAAGAGAAATTTTAATATGAGCAAAGAAGAGAACCCAATAGACATAGATATAAGTGAAGGAAGATGGAGGTAGACAGGACACAAGTACAGCAGCACTGCCAGGCATGCACGTCAATGGAATCCACAGGGACAGAGAAATGAAGGTAGGCCACGAACAACCTGGAGAAGACTGATGGAGGATGATTTGAAGAGAGGTGGGCTACAATGGAAAGATGCAGTGAGAAGTGCCCAGGATAGGAGAATGTGGAAGTCTGCTGTTCCTAGCCTGTACCCTGATACAGGGTGAAAAAGGCGATGATGCTTGAAAGGAAAGAGGTCATCAATTTGTGGGGAGAAAACTGAGAGCATGGAGGATGAGTGAAGCAGAGGAGAGGGTGAGGAAAGCAAAGAGATGTCAGGCTAGTTAGCAGTCAGGGAAGACCTCAGGTGGTTGACGATGTTTGCTTTGGTAGTTGTCATGCTGATCATGTCAGCATTGACTCCCCGGCACGGGAGAGCACCGTGGTCCCATCACCCACTTCAGAAGCAACAAGTTAGCACTGGCTACATACAAAACGAAAGTGTACGGTTTGGCCTCGGAAAACAGAAAGTCTCGTCGTGTAAACGCCAAACTCATTTTTTATGCGAAACCCGAGTCGTCACCGCCGGCCGAGCGTCATCAGTAAATGGTCTCATTTCTTGCCGTGGTCTGCCCGAGGGGTGGCCGTCTGAGCGATGGTTCAGGGGGGCAAACTCTGACAGCCCTAAGCCCACGCCCCCCTAGGGCGCCGCACCCTGCAGGCGGGTTAACCTTGGCTCTTGCCTGAGACTTCTTCCCCTTAGTTCACAATGGTTCTATCGTCTCTTTTATCATTTTGAGAAATCTTGGCATTGAAATGTTCATTCTACATATCATATGGAGGATCCTCGATGAGCATAATTATAAAGTGTGGCTTCAGGAGTCCAGGTATATTCTCAGCCTAAATTAGGACACGCGGTATATGTGGAGTATAGTCTGTCTATACCCCTAACGCTCATTTTCTAGAAAATGGAGATAGAACACTTGTGAATTGAGGTGAACTTGTACAACTGTACTGAATACTGAACATACAGTCGTGGACTATGGGCTGCTGGACACTGTATTGTTACAAAAGACCGTATGTGCCAGGCCGCGTCAGTTTCAACCCTTAACCTAGGAAATGTCACTGAGCCAATCAGATCAGAGGTTGGTTTGGTGTACTTTGTATAAGGGAAATTCCCCATCCCAGCAGTCCACAAAGGGATAAATTACTTCTCGTTGTTACATCCTACATCATTTTAAAACTTAAATAGTCCTAAGGTGTCCTAGACAGGATTAGTGATGCCATATTAGAAGTCCTTTAGCCAAAGCGGTCTGTATAGACACTTTCTGGGTTAACCCTAAGTGGACTAATTCACGAATATTATCTTATTTTACATCCCCACCCCCTTTCCGGCATAGCTCAGTGTTTGCGGGTATTGTCATCGCTGTAGACAGGTTGCCCAATGCAGTACACTTGAATAAATACGGAAATAAATGAACGAGTACACAAACGAACAAAGAAATAAATACACATGAAAAAAAAAAAAAACGTTTAAAGTTTTTCCCAGACATGTTTTAGGAATGGATTTCTGAACTGTAACTGCCCCCCCCCCCCTCACCTTAACTGTTGTGAAAGTGACTGGTATGTTCTGTGGAGAACAGACCACGGAGGTAGGATATGTCCCGGTAATTCCTGGGGTCAAGAAGGTTAAAGTTTTCACCTCCAGCTTTCTTACCTGTTGATCTCACACAATTATTTGGGTGGAGCAGGCGAGCAGTCTTGTTGCCTCAAAACCTGGTGTGTAATTTTCCTTATCTTAACGATTTTGTGGATCATCCACGCATTCGTCTGTCCAGCCGGCCGTCCATCTATCCGTTCACTCATCCACCCATTCCATCCATTCATCCATCCATCCATCTATCCATCCATCCTTTTATCCATTCATCCATCCTTTCTCCCTCTGTCCATCTTCCATTCATTCATAAGTCCATCCATCCCTCCATTCTCCCTCACTCCCTCCATCCATTCATTCTTTTATTCACCCACCAGTCCGTGCGTCCATCCTTTCATCCATCCATCCATCCATCCATCCATCACTCACTCACTCACCCACTCACGCACTCACACACTCACACACTCACTCACTCATTCACTCACCAACAGTTGAGCTCGACAAACGTGCAGCCAGCCAGACCCGATGTATTGCGAACTCCACCCTTATCAATGCTCACTGTAATGTGTGCGTCAAGTCATGTGGGGCAAACAGCATCAACAGCTTTGCATTGTCCAGGAGACACTTATTACTTACCCAACCTGTGATCTCTTGTTTATTCTAACGCAGCCCCTTTTCCTTGTCAAATAGATGTGACATACACATGGCGCAATGTCGAGCTTTAGACCGAACTTTGCGTGTTAGTGTATGATATCCACAGCGGCCATTCTCGAGCTCCTGTCTCTCATGACAATACAGATTGTAAAATTATACGATCGTCAATCGTTGCGCATCTTTGAGGACAAATAAGATTTATTTTCTCCTCTTTTTTTTTTTTTTTTCATTGTCTGTGAATCGCGTCAGGTATTGTGTATGAGGCAGGGCGTATATATTGGCTCATGTGAATGAGAACGTAACTGTCTATGACATGTACATCAATCTGTAACGTGTCTTGCTTATCAATAACGAGAATAGAACTCACGGGCTTCATGGGAGATTATTTTATTATAGGTCCAGCTCATACTGCCCTGCGACTTAATGTGTACGGCAGGCGTGCGCACGTGGGTGTTGGTTAGGTGAGATTTTTCTTAAGTTTTTCAGCACTACGTGAGGGCTATCTCAGCTATCTCTTTTTTTCATATTTATCCTGTTTATTTGGATGCTTAAAGTGAATGTAACTAAAAAAAAAAGATGTTTTGAACGCGTCATGGTATCGAAAGTACAATTCGGATCAAACACTCTCGTGAGTTTGTTATTCAGTTATTATCGCCTGTTTAGAATAACGCCAGACAAAGTAAGCCATGTTTGTTTTAAGTAGAAACAGATTTTTTATGCAACAATGTTGTGTGCCAGATTTGAAGGATACCTTCAGTAGTTTTCTAGTCCATATTAGCCTTTTATGAGTTTTGCTGCAGATTTGTAGTATAGACATCATCGGAACTTTCTGTCGAGGACAGGTTGTCATATCAGTTGAATTGTGGCGTATTTATGTTTTTCTGTGGCTTCCATTAACTGTGGCCTTGAAATCTTTCATACGTTGTGAGGTCCTAACCATGCGAGGTCACACATGGGAGTGGTCGGTGATGTCACAACGTGTCCAGCCGGCCTGGGGTCTGTGTGTGATAAGGGCAACAGACGAGCTCAGTCCTATGTGCTGGAGGGCCGGCCACGCCCTTTGAACTTTACCTTACCCTGGAGTTTGTCTACTCGTGCCTGGGGAAGGGCACTCTCTCTTTGTCCTGACCCCACATAGCAAAACCGGGACATTCACACCCCTAACTGTACTGTGGAGAATATTTAAACCACCCATCCGCTTATTCGTTATGTAACCATCTGTTCATCTATCCATCCATCTATCTATCGATCCGTCCCTCCTTCCATCTATTAATGTACCTACCCATCCAACAAATTCATCCATTCAGCCACTCACCCACTTACTCATCCATCCATCCATTGGTCCATCCAGTCATCCATTCACCCATCTTTCCACCTATTCATTCATCCATTCATCCGTCCAGCCATTCATTCATTCATTCACCCATCCATTAAACCACCTTTCCATCTATTCATTCGTCTCTACAGCGATAGGAACACCTGCTGAATGTCCGTATGCTTATGAGTGCACGATATCCATCCCTCCATCGATCCAACCATACATCTGTCCATCCATCCATCCTTCCATCTTTCACCCACTCATTTATCCATCCATTTGTCCATCCACCCATTCATCCATCTATCCATTCATCTATCCATCAGTCCATCCATCCATTTATCCATCCATCCACCCATGCATCTGTTCTCTCTCTCAATCAAACACACGTACATACACATACGTAAGCATGAAAACAAAAAGGATGGAGGCTGGAAGCCTATCAGTCTCTGGCCAACCAGCCAGAGAGGAGAGGGAAGGGAAGTGGATGGAGGAGAGACTGATGTGTGTCGGACTGTGTACATAACAAATGTGGCTATTTGCCCCCCAATCCGCCCCGCCCCAGTCAAACACGGACCCCGCCCTGCCTGCCTGACTGCCGTTAGCTAAAACAAAACAGCCGCTCTAACCTCACAGCCTCACCTCAGCACTACCTCCCCCTCCCTTTCCCTAGCCCTGCATAGGTCACTTGTGGTCAGGGCAGGTAGCGGACAGAACTGGTGGTCATCGCCTAGTGGTCATTTGCTCATAACTCACCTGTAGTTGGGACTGGCACAGAGGTCCAGCGGCCCGAGAGGTTCGCGTCCCGTGTTTGAGTGGACATTGAGAGCTATAGACACAGATGTGAAAATTTATGGCCGAGCCGGGTCTGATTCATCCACATTGAAGCGACTTTTTCAAGCTGTTTGATTTCTGGGACTACGCTATGGCAATGACAGATAATGTGCTCACTGGGCGTGCCAAGGGTGAGTTCGTCAATTAGATAATGCTCGGCCAACGTTGTGTGTGGACCTGTGTAAAGACAACAAATGCCACGTTCTATTCCAGAGATATGTCGGTAGTGTTGGGGATGATTACTCCAAGGACTAGGCCATTGGAGTGTTATTTATTTATTTATTTATTTATTTATTTATTTGTTATTTATTTATTTATTTATTTGCTATTTATTTATTTGGTAGATGTATATGAGAGCCGCCATGCTGAGGCTCAAGCTCGAGGACACGCTCACAGAATGTGTTTAGGAGTTCCTAAGTTAGGTTCATTCGAATGTTGTTTGTAAATTTGAGTGAGCCAGCCCTACCCAGTTACGCACAGCAAAATGAACGCCTGATGAATGCCCGATATACTTGATGAGTGTCCGATATACTTGATGAATGCCCGATATACCTGATGAATGCTCGATATACCTGATGAATGCTCGATATACCTGATGAATGCTCGATATACCTGATGAATGTTCAGTATACTTTGTGAGTGCCCGATATATTTGATGAATGCCCGATATACTATATGAGTGACCAACATGCAATGAGTTTTCTGCGTATCAGTGGTTTGGGCCCCCCCCCCCCCCAAACTAGGACTTTTTTTGTTGATCATTGAATGTGAATACATGCACCATCTGAATGCAGACATTCTGCTACCAGTATATATCATGTAGCGACAAAGCCTGCGATCTGGCAACGAGAAACAAGTTCCACCACAGAAGTTGGCTATAGCAATGTCATGTGAAAACATGATTTTAAAAAAGGTGTATATTTGTAATAGTACATTAACCAAGAGTCGTTTTGGAAACTGAAAATAAGTCATCAGTTTATTATTGTTGAAAAAAAAAAAACATATTTAAAAAACAAAAAATTAACAACTGAGCCATCTAAGGTTTGACCCCGGTTATACCGGTACGTGACTAGCTCAGGTTTTCCCACAATGCTCTGTCTTAGATTATCCTTGACTTTATCTGCACTTTCAGGAATGCAGTGCTCAAAAATGTCATCCCCAACCCCTTTGTTTGTTTGTTTGTTTGTTTGTTTTTGGTTGTATTTTTCTTTTTCATTCTGATAGTTTTATTATGTTTTTTGTGATTCTGTATCTTCGGCCGTCACCCCCCCCCCCCTCCGAATTTACCATGACCTGTTATTGTCAGTTCCAGTTGTTTGGTCAAGTCTCTCAGCCTCCCGTAGTAATGTCTTTCCTGGCTGGGCTAGGGTTAAGGTTAGGTGGTAAAGGATCATTGTCTCTGCTGTTAAGCTAGCGGCTACCTCAATGGAACAAAGCCACAGGCCATCCTAAACTCTTTACACCAGCTTGTCTGTACGACAAATTGTAACAGCGCTGCGTAACCCATAACTTAGTAGGCTTGTGCTGTACAATATTTGATAATCCAAATTTATATATACATTTTGATATGCCTTTTATAACGTGTAAACGCATCGTCCGCTCAGCCTTGTAGCTTCTACTTTGACCAGTTTTTTGACGTATGAACGTCCGTACCGTGTTAGTCACAATATGGCCATATTTGGGCTTATGTGCCGTTACATCCCAACAATAACAACAACAAAAAAAAACCTCCGAGCCGAGACATCGCCTTGTCATGGCAGGCTGTCTCTGAGAAAGTTTCTGTATGGTGTCAGTCAACGCCAGGAACTGCATAATTCTGGCTTTGACAGGTGAGGTGCTTGTAGTACTCCTGCCGTAATCTGTGCCCGTCGGGAAAAAAAAACAGCAGAAAATATGCACCGACAGAAAACAGCCAACTAACATGGTTTTGGTCGGAGAGGGTTGTATGTGGTGAAAGAGTTTAACGACACATCAGCACAATTACGGCTTTATTGTGCCAAACACGGTAAGATAGTTTTACGTTTACACGTCAAGGAAAAGAGAGGAAAGAAAGCGGAACAGAACAAAGGAGCAAGGAGAGAGAGAGAGAGAAGAGGTGTTTCCCTTCAAATGAGAATGGTACTCCATGGGAGACACCTTACCGATGGTGGACTTACACCGCCTGCAGGTGGGAACAGAGAACCTACTAACAAACCCCAGGCCCCCGCGGGGGGGGGGGGGGGTAGTCGGAGAAGAGCGTGGGTATATAAAAGTATTCCAAGAAAAAAAAGGAGAAACACTGTGAGTGAACAGAGACCTTAATGTTTCAGAAAATTGTAGAGTATGCATGTGTGCGGGAGCTTGAATGTTTCAAGAACTGAGAGTAGTATACACACCTTAGCTTCACGTCAGGCCATCCAGCTGCCACATCACAACTGTTGTCGTTTATCTTTATAGGTCACTCAAGAAACGTGAAACCCTGGGCTTTTTGGGCCTGTGGAATAAATTTGAAAAAAAAAAAAAAAATGGTTACCACTTGCGTTACCATACAATTGAGTGAAATCAAAAGCAGGCTATCCCTGCTCGAGGGCCGTGGAGAAGTGGATAGATTTTCCAGTAACACGACCCAAGTGCTGCAGCCTGACGGTTTTCGCCTTGTATCTGCCCACAGATCTGGAGCACTTTGACCGGAGGGGGGGGGGGATACCGTGGCCGAGGGAGAAGACGTCAGCCTCAGGACGAAATTGTGGCAGGTTCGAATCCCATCGGGAAAGGGTAAAGATTAAAACCTCTTTTTTTTTTAATGACGCAACGAGTCCCGTGGCTTCTTAGGTAAGGAAGTCCGATGTCTAGTCATCTAGGATAATAGGGAACATACTTTGAATGTCATGTATGTACATTGTGCCCCTTAAAGAATCCTCTCTTTCGTCATCTCCCCCCCCCCCCTCCCTTCCCACTTTCAGTTTTGTTGTTTATTTGTTTATTTGTTTTGGGGGTTGAACGGCGCTTTAACGCGATCACAGCCAGATTGTGCCAAACACGGTAAGATACGTATAGACATCAAGGAGAAGAGAAGAAAAAGAGCAGGACAGAAGACAGGAGCAAGGAGAGAGAGAGAGAGAAGAGATGTCACTTCTGGAACGTCGAGGATGGCATTCCATGGAAAACATCCCACTGACGACGGATTTTGGCCGCCTGCAGGTGGGAGTAAAGAACCTACTTATGCCCCCGGGGAGGGGGGAGGAGGGGCAGTAACTACCACTGCTGCTGGTGTATAGAATGTCAGATCGATGGGAGTTTGGCACGGTGTCAAAATAAAATATTATCAATGAACTTTCTGCTTGAGTACCGGTACACTGATGTAGTACGTGTAAAATGTCAACAGAACAGGTTGGTCAGTGAGTGGGAGTGTAACCTGACGGTACCAACAAACCTAGCAAATACTTTCCTGCTTCCATGTTTATATAATATATGCCGCTTTCTCGTGTGGTATAGTGTGGGCAGAAGCGATGTCAAATAGATATCTGTCAGTCTGTCTGTTTTCTGTCTGTCTCTCTTAAGTCTGTCTATCTGTCAATCTATCTTCTGTCTATATTATTATGTCTATCTTCTGTTTGTCTGTCAGTCTGTCTAACTCTTTTTCAATCTGTTTATCCTCTGTCTATCTCTCTGTCTGTCTTCTGTCTATCTGCCTGCTGTCTGTCTGTCAATCTGTCCGCTTTCTGTCTGTCTCTCTCTGTCTATCAGTCATTCTGTCTATCTGTCTGTCTGCCGTCCGCCGTCTGTCTGACTATCTATGTGTTTGTCTGTCAGTGTTAGAGCATCACACATAGCTTGATATGTGGATGGAAGGAGAGACAGAAGGTGTAAGATGGAAGGAGAGACAGAAGGTGTAAGATGGAAGGAGAGACAGAAGGTGTAAGATGGAAGGAGAGACTGAAGGCGTAAGATGGAAGGAGAGACAGAAGGTGTAAGATTCATCAACTTTGGCACTCACTCACTTCCCGCGTGAACAAGAAGCGAAACTATCAGAGCACGTGAACAAACAGTGCAAAGAAGTAAACAAAAAAATCATTTGACTTTAATTTCACCAAAAATGTTGATAAAATTAGAACAGTAAATTATTTTTCATTGTTATTATTATTAGTAGTAGTAGTAGTAGCAGTAGAAGCAGTGAAGTTTGTTTGAGGTATGTTTCAAGTCAAGGGCGCGGATTTTTTCTTCTTTACCCCTCGTTTCTACCAAAGGGAGGTAACACGGCTGGTCACAGTGATGTCCCTTTGATTGGAGCAGTTTGGGTCAGTGAGTTGTGTCCCCTAGTGGCCCGGCGTCAGCCTGTGTCAGAGAGTTGGTGCAGCACACAGTGGTTCCTGCACTAGATTGTTTTCTTGTACCCAACGGTTGGATTATAAAGATATTACCGACCCACTATCACAGGCATGTCCGAAGTCCGGTCCGCGGGCCGAAAGCGGCCTGTACACATTTCATCTGGATCTCAGCCTGGTCGGAACAAATCTATTCAGATGTGGACTTTTCCAGTAGGACTGTTTGCCGCAGTGGAGATCTCAGTGTCATCCTTCATATTTAAATTAATGCAGGCAAGTTATCCTTGGATATCATTTGCAATACAGAGTTCATAAACAGTCCATTTTCATTGATTGTTTGAATAGTTATAGTTTGAAGAGAATGGCTAGCTAAATGTTCGACCCCCACATTTTGTCATTTGAGACACTGAAGAAATCACGTGTTTTTGGGGTTTTTTTTTTTTTCAACAGTGAATGAATTTTTAACGCATTTTTTTTTCTTCACCATAGCTTTCTATATCACTCTAAAAATTCATTTCACGGTTAAATTTGCTGAAATAGATTGAGTAAAAGCCCCCCCCCCCCTCAATGTAATTTAGTGGCTTGGTAT